>APFE031335343.1:16765-36564 GCA_000404065.3 Pinus taeda
AAAAACTCTATCATTGTCATCCAGAGCTATCTAAAGGAAACAATGACTTCCTCCCTGCTAAGGAAATCACAAATTTCAGAGGAACAATCCAAGGATACACTTCATCTTGAAGAATGAGAGGTCTCATCACGAGCCGGCTTATCATAATCACAGATATTATATCTTGTTGAATTTGCCAAATACTGCATACCACAACAGGGCAATGACTCAAGATTGTTACAATGAAGAGGCAAGGGGTCTCATCACGAGCCAGCTTGTTCAGCAAAGTTATAAATCGAGTGAATGACTGTGTCATAAATTGGCCATCAAACCAAGACATTGTTCTTTAAGAATAAAAAAGAATATCAAAGCAATAAGTGTGGATGTGGATTCTTCTTTGAGAATTGTAGGTTTATTTAAGTAGGATACAGGATCATTGTTAGATAACAGGTAACCCTGTCGAGGCTATAAACACCTGTTAGCAGCAGAGGCTCTACCTATGACAAATGAGCATATTTAAAACTGGTTTACAGAGAAGACTTTGTTTTATCTTTACAGACCAAGTAATGACTAATGTAAATACAAGGACTAACTTGAGGAGCAAATAATCAAAGTTGAAAATAGCTGAAATAAAATGTCATTGACAGGTTAGAACATAATGTACTTTATCTTTCTATAATAAAGTTTAATCTTCTAGATATTTCCTGTTTTGGAAGTTGAAAAAATTCAATAGAAACACAGAGATAACTGGTTCTTCCAAGTGAATCGCCAATTGTTGTGGCCACCAACAACCCCCCTCCTTATGAAGTGTTATTGCTAATACTAAATAAGTGGGGACCCTTAGTAAAAAATTCGAAAAAATCAATTGTTGTTATATTTCCTTTTAGATGAAACTTACAACATCATCGACTTAGGAAAATACCTTTGAAGAATCTAAAAAAACTTAAGTTTCATAATGAAGAAAGTAAATTCACTCCTTAAGAGATATCACATCGCGCAAGGAATGATAGGGTACTTTCTAATGAGCCAAAATGATAAAAAACGCTAGATTGCGACGCGAAACTCCATTGCATCGCATACATTAAGAAGCACCCACATTGAAAAACCTTAAAATCACCGATATGCGATATCGCATATCGCACATCGAAAAAATCACATAAATTACACATAATGATTACAACGATTAAGCGATCTGCAATTTTGCGATTTTGCGATCTACGATTTTGCGATACTATGATATTGCGACCAAGCAATCTTGCGATAGAACATCATGATGAAAGTGCGATAATGTGATATGCGATATCAAAAAGCAAAATCGCAAGACCTCTCCATCGCAGTTGGTTCTGGCTCATTATTCGAGAAAAATTTTTTAGGCCAAGAACTGGTCATGCACTTTAATGCAAATTAATGAGTTGTTGCCAGTTGTTAATGAAGTATGGTGTTGGGTTTTTCAAAGAACTAGTTCACGTAAGGTGGCGTGTTTTTCATATCTTTGGCATTTAAAGTTTTCTTGTCATTATTTTTATCATTACTTCCACCTCAATTGTAAACTGCAGGAACAAAGGACAAAGCGTTATACAAGGCAGTATGCAGGAAACTATGAGGAGGAAAGGCAGTACTCCAATGTCCATTTCGGAAGGCACACCTAATCCACTTAAGGGAGAGAAAGAGCCGCAGAACTCTTCTGAGGCATCCATCACAAATTTCTCATATACAACCATGGTTGAATGGGTACTGAACGATGATGATACCAGAAACAGACAGTGTAATGCTCAGGGTCAAGAGCTCACGGAATCACTATTTTTACAAATTTTTAGCTTTATACCCTATAAGAGAAAAAGGCGCAAGAGGCGAAAAACGCATCAGGGAAGCCCGGATCAAGAAACAGAGGCAGTTTCCGATGCACGATTAGCACTTAGCGCTAATCGCGCATCGCTAAGAAAACTTGCTCGAAAAGGAAGGCTTCTAATTACTCAGTCACCTGCAAGCCTCGAAAATTGAAAGAAAGCAACAATAGAAACAAATTGGAAACAGAAAGCTAAAGAAAAAGCAGAAGCAATCCAAGGGTTAACCAAGTTGAAATGGGATTATTACCAGGCATACATGGTAAAGCCACATAGTCATTGGATGACTCTCAGGTATATCATCGATTTTGCTGAGAAGATAGTGCCAGCTCTTGCCGATTCTGTTTGCTTAACTCAACTAAAGACGAAAGATAGTCAGCTGACTTTACTCAGGCAGATACTGAATGCTTGCGACGTTAAGGAGCAAAATTAGAAATGGTTAGATATTAGATTTAATTTTAGAAATAGTTTTACTTAGAAAAAGGATGGTCATTTAAACCGAATCCTGAATTTCTGTAAATAAGTTATTTAGTTAGTAGTATTTAAACCCTTCTCATGCATTTAGAGAAGGGTCCAGAAATTTATCAAAAACTTGTCCTCAAAACATGCACTTTTGCACCCTCAAAAGAGGTTTTGATGAATGAATGGAACAGGGTTTATTTGATATTTGCATTTGATATCTACTGCTAATGTTGCACTTCTGTACTCTTAGTGGATGTTAAATCAAGGAGAGATAAATCAATTGTCGCTTGAAGCTCATAAGTAGGACTAGTTATAAATGGTACTTTTATCTCTTAACCAAATCTACTTATGCGTTAAAGTGATATTTAGTTTTCAGTTGTTTATATATTACAACGTGGATGCCTGAGTTATCATTTGGCACTTTTTTATGGTGATAACTATTTATTTATGCTTAGTGTATGAATAGCTCATTTATGCGATAAGTTTTTCACAACTGTTTCGTCTAACTTCTTACACGAAGTAGTTCATCTTTATTGAATTCTTTTCTTATAATAGCTGAATGATCTTTATTACCAGTTATCGTTTGAAATCTTTATAGATTGCATAGAAGAAAGATCACACTCCGGGTTAGCATAAATTTTGATGTTTTTCTGTTTATTACAATAGCATAGCATTAGATTAGAATTAGGATAGAAGTATTCCATTCAGAACAGAAATACCCATCTTTCTCACACACACACACTGAATTGGGAAACTGGTCCCATATCCCCAGTCAGACCCGCTATACCAAATGGATAAGGAGCTGCCAACCAAGGTCCAGACTGGGCGGGTATCCCCCTTGTTGTAGACCCGATTTTCGAGGCCTTCAATACCAGGGAAGGGTACTATGCACGTGGAGAAAATGTAGCCAAGTAGATAGTCTGGGGAGAAACATGGAGGGTCGAACCGCTCAACCCACAACGGAGGATAAGAGGGAGGCAGATGGGAGGGACATGAAAACCATGCACCTAGCCCAGGAATTGGTTCGTATGACAGAAGGCCTTCTCACCTTCCTTCATTTAGGAAAAGATAATCACTGTAGTCCCAAAAAAAATGAAGGTGACTGGAGCAGGGGAAGTGGGATAAAAACCAATAAAATTAAGGAGGAGGCAATTTTGTAAATCCTCAAAATTTGACCTCTGTGAATGAAAACTGTAAACAGGAAACGGTAAAAGGAAGAATGGCACACCTGGGTAGCGGAAGGGGACGTGGAGGTAGAGGACATCCAAGACAGCAGAATCAAGAAGACCCGTCAACTGCTGCATTGGATAGCCAACGCAGAGGGAGGGTTCTCCATGCTAACAACAGTCCAGGAAGCTGCTAGAGCTTACAGAGAAGGCACGGATGACGACATCCGCCAGATTATCCAAGAAATGGAGGAAAACGTGATGGAAGAATAGTTTGACTTTGAGATAGAAGAGTGGGTAGAAATAATTTGAGATCCTAGTAATACTCGAGGAAGGATGACACGCAACCGACAAACTTTTCACAGCTACTGGGTGTTAAAATGCCTTCTTGCGAAGGCTCTGGAGTAGGTGGCAGGGGAAATGGCTGAAATCACCCAAGGGATGCCAAACCTGTAAAAAGAAATGAAAAATCTACAGGTAATCATGATGATGCATGAGAATAAGCTGGAGGAGATACAACAGAGGCTGAATCAGATGACTCAGATGACTCCAACCAATGCAGAACCCATGGATACCCTCGTAGATACTGATCCAAATGCTGGTGATCGGAAGGAATGAACCTTCATTGTTTCTCCTGTTTTTAGTGAACTATTTTTCTTTTGCTGTTTCATGCTCGTTTGTAGTTTATTAAGTATTTTTAATTATTTAGTGCACATAGCCCAGATGGAAAGACTAGTAAATTTTGGTTTTGGAATGCTTATAGCAAACTTAGGTGGCCAACAGACTTGGTTTCCCTTCGGGGCAGGTTGAGGCCACCAAAACGAAGTATCTAGTCTCATTGGTCAATATAAATAGAAAAGGAAGGCACTACCTACACTTACAAAATAAAATAAAATTGTTGTTACTAAAAAAAAGAAAAAGGATATATATATCACAAAAGTGACGGGCTGCCTACGACAGGAGAACGATGGTTCTCAAGGAAGGTAGCCAATCTTGATGCTAAGGCCATATTTTTACAGGAAGGAGAAAATTTGAGGTCCAAGGGTAGGGGTTTTGATAGAACATCTCTTCCTCACCCTTGGGATGATGTAGCCCTCTTCATCCAAAAATCGATTACCCGTGAAGGTCGTTTTGTGATTATTTTCAAATATCACTTCCAATTATTGACACACCTAAGGATGAGGTTGTTGATTAATCTACCATACTGCTTGCTGGAGTCATTACAACACATGGAACAGGTTGTGAAAGGGGTGAAATATCCAAAAACTTGCCTCACCAACCATGTGCTCATTAAATTGATCGTCAAGCATTCACTATAAAGACAAGGAAGCTCGTGGCATGGTTTGATAATGAGACTTTGTGTTGGTGCAAGTGAGAAGCATGAAGAGAGTGTTGAAACAACACTTGGAATTAAAATAACACCTAGCACTGAAACAACACTCGTTGTTGAAACTGCTACATCTTCCAGGAGAAAGATAACCACAACTTCTAAGTGGAGCATGGTTGATACACCTCATATGACTAGTCGACAAAACCCTAAGAGGTGGAGTTCCATTAGAACGATTCCTAGCTTTTCCTCATGAGGAAAGGAGATGCAGATATAAGAACCCATGCTGGTGTCTAGTGAGACATAAGAGGAAAATAGAGTTGGGTGCCTGATTGAAGATGAAATGTGAGAGGAAGAAATTGTTGTAAGGCAATTGTGCATGAAACTAGATCTGAGGAAGTAAAAATAGTTGATGAGAATGGGGGAGTCTCATAAAAGTTAAGGGTGGAAAAAAGGAAACTGAGAAGGCCAATTGGTGGGAGAACCCCCAAGAAGAGGGTGTGAGTAGTTTATACACAAGAAGAGACTCAAAAACCTATTGTTGTAGTTGAGGAGGAATGTGTTGATACAGTTGGACTTGATAGGAATGAAGAATAATAGGACAAGGAAAAGCATGAGAAGTATGTATAAGAAGATGCCTCTACATCTAAAATCCCGACTGTCACACTAGAGCCTAAATGAGAACTAGAGAAACAATTGGAGACAAAAGAACTTGTTGTCACCTGTCATATCATCTTATATTTATGTCAAATGGTCTTATTTTTCATCCCTGATGTAGAGAAGGACATGTGCATTCTTTTTTAACTAAAGGAAGAGTCAAAGTCCAAAAACCAAAAGGAAAGCCAAAATGGGAGGGAGGAAGTCTAAAATCTAAAGGAAGGGCTAAAAATTAGAAGCCGAAATTCAGAAGGAGATGAAAAACGAAGAGCTAAAATTCATAGCCAATTATCGGAACCTAATATCAGGACTTTAGGATATCAGAGTTCAGAGCATAAGGGACCTCGACGATATTTTTAAAAAGTAGACGCGAAATGGGAATATTGAAGCAGGAAGTCAGAAGCAAGGCACATCAGAACCCGAATTTTGGAGGGTCAATCATTTCGAAACATTGGGGATCAAAAAAATCATAACCATTTAAAAATTTGAATTTTGTTATAAGCGCCGAAGTGCGAGGAGAACATAAATACAAAGGACATCATTGCAAAATTGAGGACCCGTTAGGATCCTTTCTCTCTGCTCTGAGAAAAGACATGGTAGCAGGTGATTGGGTCCGAGAAGTAGACGTGACAAATGACGTCATTATAATGTGGCCATATAGTGGACACGTGGCATTCAATTTCGGCACTTTGGCATAGCCTTGTGTAGCAAATTTGGGTGACATGTGTCACCACTCAGGAGGCACCATGTGGAGTTGATGACATCAGCGTGATGTCATTTTAGAGGTAGGTTTTCGGAGGATGGAGTTTTCATAACTCTTGTCAGATTGTTTTATTAAAAGTTTCGATTTGATGAAGGGGCTCCGATGTTAAGTGCTAGTTGTTCATGAGGGCTCAAAGAATCAAGGGTGTAGAATGGGATGAGAATCTAAGTGCTATATAAAATATCGGAGGGAGGGGGCATCGAAACTCTGTTTTTAATTCCAAATTGAAGAACTTCCGATGAGAGGCACTCTGATGAGGAAAGGCACTTGGTCGCAAGCATTCAAAAGAGCCAAGAGCAGAGCACGATTACAATGGTAAATAGGCCCCTGATAGAAGTTCGAAGGCTTTAGCACTCGAGAGCCAAGCCACTGGTCACGACACCTGGTTCTATGGCGAAATTTTGATAAGAGGGCTAAGATAAGGTGCTAAGAGCATTTGAAGGTTGCAATTTCGTAACGTTTATTTTAAATAGAGTTACGATGGACGAAGGATCTGATACTCTATTTCCTAAGCATCACACTGATGGTCACAAGTAGCAGTTCCATGGAGGAAAAATAAGAAGGGGGCTAAGGGAAACAAGGAGTTGAAATCCACTCAAGCCTTCGTAATTCGTAATGTTCTTTTAAATAAAGTTATGATGCACAGGGGCTCCGAGATCTCAAATGCAGTATTGTATGAAAGCCTATGGTCACAGGTAGTGGTTATATGGTGAATAAGTTAAAGGGAGTTAGGGGCATCAGAAAGTTGTGATTTCATAACATTATTTTATTAAGAGTTACGATACATTAAGGCCCGATACCGCAACACAGAGGTTACAAAGGATGGATGGTTCGACAACTTAGTTAAAGAGCACCTCTAATGCCACCACTCTCGACCATGTCTAACTCCAAAAAGGGGGAGATTCACGTTGTCAAAGGGAGAAATCGATAGGCATATTGACAGGTAACCATGGAGGAATCGAGATGGAGATAGTTTGTTGTGTCAATCATGACACCTCTTGTTTCCCATGTTTTTTTATTTTTTGTATTTTCAAAAAAAGAATTGAGTTGGTTCAGTAAGCATTAGGACAACTAGAAATTTGCGTGCTCAGACAACTAGTAGTTGAGACAATTGTAGCATTTTGAATATATTTTGTAACTATTGTTTGATTCCTCTCTCCCTATAAAAGGGAAGAAGAAAATCATTAGAAAGGTTTCGAAATTTTGTTCTAAACGGTTCGAATTCTGTCTTTTCAGTGATTATGAATTCTATTTTCAGAGAGAGGTTCCAAGTTTTGGTTCAATTGCTAGTTCCTGAGGTGGTAATTGTTATACAAATTTTAGCAGTTTGAGCATGTGATATGGACTCCCTTTTTGAAGATTAATGAAGAAGATCCAGTGATTCCAAGCATAGGAATGTGTAGCATGTGTTCTTCCTCTGTATGTTACTTCATATGTGTTTCTCTTCATTATAAATTGTGTAAGATGTAGCTATTGGATTCACTCATAAATCATGGATTTACTTATGTTATACTGTAGCAGACAATACTATGAGATTTCATATTAACTATGTTATATTGTAGTAGAAAGTACCTAGGAAATATTGAGTTGGAAACGTTAAAATGCGGTCCATAATTTATGCACTTCATTTCCTTATTCTTTCATGATTCTAGTAGGATTTATTGCTTAGGATTTCAGGTCTGTCCAGCCCTCTGTGCCGAGTTCCTTCCTTATATTTCTCCTTCCCATCCTTACTGCAACAATAAATTGAGTTGTATTTACTATGTGCAGGCCACCAGACTTGGACATTTATTTTTGGGATGATCTATTGTTTATGTGTATGTTTGAATCTACCCATGTGAAAGGTAATTGAACCAACTTTAAAATCATTTTACATTTATATCTTGAGAAATAATGAATTATCTGTTGGAAATAATACTAAGAGGGGGGGGGGGGGGGGTGAATCAGTATAATCAAAGCAAACACTTTTTCATTTTCATACTCTGATTCGTATATGCTACTTCAGTTATGGCAACTCATGTGTATACGCAACCGTGTTTAATGCAACTAGTGTATATCCAGTAAACTTATGATTCAGTTAGTTGATCTTTAATGAGTACATCAGAAGATTATTAACCATGTAGACAGTAAACATGTGCAATAAAACAGAACAGATCATCACACATAAGAAGCACACATGAACACCATGATATAATGTGGAAACCCAATGTGGGTGAAAACCACCTACTGCAATTCGTCTCTATCTTCTTTTCATAAGAAACTTCTTTTTACAATGATTCGGTACTGGTGCAGTCTTATACTAGTACGTAGGCTTCTACCTGCAGAAGGCTACAACCTTCTCTTTTCTTCCAGGGACCACGTTTCATAAATTTTCATACTGGAGCCATAAATACAAAACAATCACCACTGCAATACAATCATCAATTATACATGCATCATCAATCTATGAATCACCCAATACTGAATCACTGAAACCCTGTCATCAAAACACAGTTACCAGAACACAGACCAAAGCCCAGAACTTTGCAACAACCACTAGAACTAACAACAACCTGAAATATCGAATCTCATAATGTATACGCTACTTGACTGTGTCAAACCAATGTTTATATGCCCGTTCACCAGAGAGGACCTGTGTACAAATCTGAAAATAATTACTTATACCTTCGCTGCAATTTCCAACTTCAGATATACCTAGACGATAAGAGATAAAGGATAAAACATACGTCAGTATTCAGATATATTCATGATCATTCCATATAATGATAATACATTTTAGTCTTCAAGATCCTGGTCCATCAACCTTTATCAACCGCATAGGAGCCTCCTTGGTTCAGCTTGAGCAAAGCATTACAAACCCATAGCCAGCATACTAGATCTCACCCTAGATCAGATACTCATCGCTTGTACACTTGCACACCCCTTGGCCTAATGATCTTCTCCTTATATAGGTTTAGGCTTCTCTCAATACCATGGTCCAAAACCATGTATAACCAATACCTTGGACCCAATACCCGGGGTCAACACTCCGGACCAAATACCATGGATCAAATACCACAGAACAAAACTTAGTTTTCCAACATGTACGCACCTTTCCTTCTATGAACCTGCGTGTGTACATATACACGTCTTATGTTCTACTCATCCGCATGTATACGCACTTTCATCAAGGTTAACCTGCGTATATCTTTCTCTTGACCTGCTGTACTATGATTTGTCATCTGATTGAGTTGCCACCAAGGACAACACCTGTATCATACCTCTGAGTGAGTTGCCATCAAGGACAACACCTGTATCATAATGCCAACATTATCTTCAAGAGACACTAAGATGTCCTATGCACTGACCTCTCCTCAACTTGGGGTTGTCTCTAGGAGCTACAACATAACCAGTAATAGAAGAGCAGACAAGAGAACAAGAGGTTCTTACTTCATCAGGTAAGAGGAAAATTGACCTTCTTGTTGAAATTGAAAATCTAAGAAGTGAAAATGAGGAGTTAAAGAAAAAACTTGCCTTGGTTAAAGAATAACTCCATTTCAAGAAGGAAAATGGATTATATATGTTGGCAAAAGCTGTAGAAATGACATCATCCACTTTCATATAGAAATTTTGTAAGGGTTGCCAACAAATTCTTGATGAAGCTGAAATCATGGAAATCGTTACTGTTTCAATAGGAGTGCAAGTGGGGGAACACGATGAAGAATTTTGACCTGTTGTTCCATAAGAACTTGTTGATAACATGTTTGTTACATAAGAACCAACAATTGAAGTAGAGAAGGGAGAAGAAAAATAGTCCACTAATCCACAATAACCTATTTACAATGTTGATGTTACACAAGAAATAGTAGCTAAAACATAGTGGATTGAAAATAAAAAGACTGTTGTTACACAAGAACTTATAGACAATTTTGTTGTTACACAAGAGCCAACAATTGAGATAGAACAACGAGAGGAGAAATGGGATAAGAAATAGGATTTTGAATCAACATTTGAAAAAACTTGCTTTAAATATGAAGATTTAATGAGGGTAGTAGAGCAGTGAGAGAATTTAGTGTATTTCCCAAAGATGAAGTCATCTTCCTAAAGCAGCACGAGGAAATGGTCAACAAGCTTAAGGAGTGGGATGATAAACTAAGAGTTCAAGATTTTGTAAAAATTCAGAAGGAGAGGAATCAAGCAATAAAGAAGGTGAAGGAGTTGCAAGGAGAAGTTCAATTGTTATAGCAAGAAAAGGAGCTCATCTGTGAGCTCATTAATGGTTTATTGTGTGGTATGCTTCCTTCTCCTTCTTTCCCTTTATATTTACAAGAGAAACATTACCTCTTCCAATTAACAACCCTTAAGGAAAAGTGACTATACAAAACAAGCCAGATACAAAACTTCTTGGAAACCTTCCAAAATGTTAATTTATCATAATAACATTTGTTGTGCGAGTTGTACCTGAATGATATTTCTTGTTTTGGAGATCAATCATTTAACTTGACATTCTATGTGAGAGATGTACAACTCGAGGCTTTTGTTTCTTTTATGAAAATCATATATGCTGGAAAGTTGCTTATGATACTGTAATAACCAATGAGGGATGGGTAAAACTATGCATTAGAGGAGAAATTGGTTCGAATGAAACTGTTACACATAAATACAATAAGTTATGGCAGTTTCCAGCCACTAAGACAGTGTTGATGGATCAACGAGAGTTAGTGCTATGTATATGTCAGAGAAATATATAAGGATGAGAACTGGGGCCTTGGAGGGACGCAATTTGAGATGGGATTTGTCCCGACAAGAATTGAAGGAGGAGGATCCTTATTGCTATCAAAATTTTGAGCAAGCACTTTCCAGAGTTCATTAGTATGTTGATTGTATTAAGAGGAGTGGTGCAGGTTGGATAGGAATTAGATTCAAGTTTCCTCTTGTTTGGTTGCCCACCTATCAGTATTAACATCCATACTATATTATTGATAAGCTTTGGGAGGCAGAGTTGTTCATTTCTCGAGGATACAGGGCCAAATGTGAAGACATGGCAGGAACTTACAACCTCACACAACTTCACTCTTAGTGTGTCAGGGATAAATGACATGAGTCTTCATGAGGGCATGCAAAAGTTTAAGCTGGGAAGAGATGTTGGGTCAAGGAATTGACATCTTTTTCCTACTTATTTTCCTATCTTCTTTACTCATTTTTTACCAACAACACCATATCTTGTCATTGTAACAACCCTTATTCACCTAAGTATGTCCTTTTTCACTTATCACTTTCTTAGTCCAATTCTGCTTATAATTTGACATTAGAACTACTGTCCTGCGCTACTTTTTATCATAAAAATAATCTATGGGTTGTTTCAGGTTTGAATGGTCTGTCAAAGCTTGTTGTTGCAGGATTACATTTTAGTTCCTCTATCAATTTGGATTAAAGGCTCTATGAGTTGTTGATGTTACACAAACAATTTGTTTAAGCACGTGTTGCCTTTCCTAATCATACCAAATCTAGGAGAGCGTCAAAGTCAAAAGAAACAACTCATTATTCGAAGATATGTGTGGAGCATCCAGATCATTTGGTTGAGATCTTTTTTTAATTTTATTTGTAATTAAAGGAAATTGTTATAGTTTCACCCTTCCATGGAAATTGTTGTGTAATTATTAATATGTCTTTTTTTTTTTTTTGTTTTTTTTTTTTTTTTTTTTAAGATCACATGAGAATCGAAACATTCTCATGATGATCCTCTTATTGTAATTAGGATATATAAAATAAATGATTGTTTGCCCACAAGGTCTAGTTAGAGAGAGCGAAGACCAGAGAATAGGTTTGGAAGGGGAAAAACACAAAAGCTTTGTAATCTAGATACTTTTATTAATGCAAAATCTCAACTTTGTGGTTCAATAATTTCCTCTGAGTAACCTGTGTGCTTTTTAGTGCACCAACCCCTGTCGAGGAGGAAGCGCCCTCCTTCTTAGTAGGGATCACTGGTTAGTTAGAGTAGAATACTTAATTGCATAAATTCTTCTCAATTCTGTGATTGTTGTTACTCTTGTCATTACAATTAATTTTTGTGTGTAATTTCATTGATTGCAATGAGCTTTGGATGGTGTGACAACTTAAGTCTTGGACCAGTCCCTCGTATTAGTGTGGCATTGAATTATTTGCTTTGTTTTTATAGCTTGGATTTCACTTTCTTTTATGTGTGTAGATTGAATGAGTGATGGTTTTCAGGAGTGCTATGAGAGTGGTTGAGTGACAACGTAGCTTATTATGCAATATTTGCTTGCATTAAATTTGTATGGAGTGTGTAAAAACTTTGATGATTGTTGAGAGTGAGTGTGTCACGACTCTTGGTTGAGATTATTTTATACTAGTCATCATTTTCCTTAGCATAGACTTTGCACGACAAACTTGTAAAAATTAACCCTACCTAGATCAACAATTAAATGTAAAAGCATATCCATTGCTCTAATTTAAAGGAATAATTGTTTTGCCCGACACCATCCTACAGGGGGATGGCTGAAATAGAGAAAGAAAGGAAACAAAGAGAAGATAAGTGATATTTATATCACTTAATCTTCTCCTTTATATTTCATATTTTTAGATTTTTCCTTGCTTTTGAGCCATAAGGTTGCACACTTTGAATCCTTTTAGCATATGCAAAATGTAATTTTGTTCCCTTTTTCAAAAGTTTAAATGAAATCATGATTTTTCTCATATATATATTATATATATATTATAATAGTATAAGAAATTTAAAACTAGTGCAAACATATAAAAGTCTATACGCATCACTTTGAGCAAACACTTGTTTATGTTTGTTAGGTCGATATAATACTAGTGTATTCCCCCATTATTATTGTCATTGTAGACCTTATTGTTATTGTTATGCCCATGTTGTCCCCATATTGTTATTACTGTGCCCCATAGAAGCTTATTATTGTTATTGTTGTGCCATCGTATTATTATTATTATGTCGACATTGGTTATATTGTGACCCCTTAGACTCTTATATATAGAAAGGAGGTTTTATCATTTGAATCATCAAGAATTATTCATTATGAAATGTAAAGGAGGTTCCCCCCTCGAATAGGCTAATTTTGAAGTCGTTGATCTATCTTTTCTTCTATTTTGTGAGCTGGTTGCATAACATTTGGTATCAAAGCTTTGGATTCTAGGTTTTCATTGCTTCAACCAGGTCAGTGTGGAATTTACGTTATAACTTTTTTTCTACGAAGCTTAAAAAACTTAAAAAAACCCATTTGCGACGAAATTGTGATGAACATTGTGACGAAATTTTAGACCTTTTTAGCACTATATTTTTCGATGATACGAGCCAATGAAGCTAGGGTTTTTGCAGGTTTTAGAATTCCATCTCAAATAGGTGACCATGGGAAAATCATCATAACTTTCTCTCTAAGCATCAGATTTGAATTTCGTAAAAAGCGATAGAAAGAGGAGGGAATTTAGTTTGTTGGGTATCATTTTCATAGCTAAAGGTCGAAATAGTGACACGTGGCACTTCGTACAAGTTCACTCTACTGAACTAGTCTATAATCAGGTCTTCGTGGGATATTGGGCATAACTCTTATTTGGAGAATCCAATCGTGATCAGACTTGTGGGGTTGAAAATAAGACTCATAGGGCTACCAAAGTATGAAATTTCAGACCTTGGAGATCCACAATTACAGATATACATCAGATTCAATATCAAGATTCTACAAAGTGAAAAAAAGTGTGTAGTTTTTTTAAATTTACATAAGTTTTGTTTAAGAAAGTAGTTTGAAGTGATTCAAAGGGCATTGTGAATCATAATTATCATTAATTGATGACCCAAAGAAAGAAAATGGAAACAAATAGTAAGCAACTTGAAATCTCTACTATGACACATGAAGAAGAGGAAGAAATGCAACATGATATATGAAAATTACGAGACCAAGTACAACAAGTTTCGCTCTCGAAAAAAGTAGCTGAAGCTAAGATGGATGATTTAAAGAATGGAATGGAAGCTAATATGGATGGAATGGACTCTAAGATAGATGGCATGGAAGATAAGATGGATGGCATGGAAGTAAATGTTAAAGGCAACATGGAAGATTTGAAGATAGATTTGACAAAGTTGCTACAAGAAATGCTTCTTAATGGTGAAAGGGTAGTAAAGGAAAATCATGATGAGAACAAAATAAATGTTAATCATGATTTCATAGACTCTAATGTTGGATTGAAGACCCACCACGTTCCAAATATTGATATGAGGAAGTTTGATGGCAAGGATCCTGTAACATGGATACTACAAATGGAGCAATATTTCGATCTCGATAATGTGCAAAACACACAAAAGGTACGCATTGCAACTCTATAATTGTAACCCAATCAGTTTGTATGGTATCGAGGCTTTGATCTCGTAAAAAAATTGTCACTTAGTCAATTTTTACGGAGGAAATGATATCACATTATGAGGATACAAAGAGCAACACCTTCTTTTGTCAATTGACGGGTCTCAAACACAAGGGTTCAATGTTGGAGCATATTGAGGACTTCCAAAAATTGAATACAAGGGTAAATGATATTCCAAAGGAGCATAGGATTGATGTGTTCATGGAGACTTTAAAGGATAACATCCAACATGAGGTTCACCTTTGGGAACCTGATTCATTGGAGAAGGAATTTAGGTTGGCAAGAAAAATTGAAAGCAAAGTTATGGCCACAAGGAAGCCTACCACTCACAACTATAACGATAGAAGTGTTGCTACTGTTGGAAATAACAACAAGAAATGCTAAAAATAACATTGCTATAAATAACATTTCAGGTACTAGTGTTGGACATAGCAACAAGGAATGAAAAAATGGAAATGCTAAAAATAGCATTGCTATAAATAGTATTTCGGGATAGATTCAAATTTTAGTTAGTCCCTGAACTAAAATTGAGAAGTAAAATTCAAATTTGATCTTAACAGCTGTTTGTAAAATAATTAATTAATTCATCTTGAGTTAATTAATTTAGTTTGTTGGGTATCATTTTCATAGCTAAAGGTCGAAATAGTGACACGTGGCACTTCGTACAAGTTCACTCTACTGAACTAGTCTATAATCAGGTCTTCGTGGGATATTGGGCATAACTCTTATTTGGAGAATCTAATCGTGATCAGACTTGTGGGGTTGAAAATAAGACTCATAGGGCTACCAAAGTATGAAATTTCAGACCTTGGAGATCCACAATTACAGATATACATCAGATTCAATATCGAGATTCTACAAAGTGAAAAAAAGTGTGTAGTTTTTTTAAATTTACATAAGTTTTGTTTAAGAAAGTAGTTTGAAGTGATTCAAAGGGCATTGTGAATCATAATTATCATTAATTGATGACCCAAAGAAAGAAAATGGAAACACATAGTAAGCAACTTGAAATCTCTACTATGACACATGAAGAAGAGGAAGAAATGAAACATGATATATGAAAATTACGAGACCAAGTACAACAAGTTTCGCTCTCAAAAAAAGTAGTTGAAGCTAAGATGGATGATTTAAAGAATGGAATGGAAGCTAAGATGGATGGAATGGACTCTAAGATAGATGGCATGGAAGATAAGATGGATGGCATGGAAGTAAATGTTAAAGGCAACATGGAAGATTTGAAGATAGATTTGACAAAGTTGCTACAAGAAATGCTTCTTAATGGTGAAAGGGTAGTAAAGGAAAATCATGATGAGAACAAAATAAATGTTAATCATGATTTCATAGACTCTAATGTTGGATTGAAGACCCACCACGTTCCAAATATTGATATGAGGAAGTTTGATGGCAAGGATCCTGTAACATGGATACTACAAATGGAGCAATATTTCGATCTCGATAATGTGCAAAACACACAAAAGGTATGCATTGCAACTCTATAATTGTAACCCAATCAGTTTGTATGGTATCGAGGCTTTGATCTCGTAAAATAATTGTCACTTAGTCAATTTTTACGGAGGAAATGATATCACATTATGAGGATACAAAGAGCAACACCTTCTTTTGTCAATTGACGGGTCTCAAACACAAGGGTTCAATGTTGGAGCATATTGAGGACTTCCAAAAATTGAATACAAGGGTAAATGATATTCCAAAGGAGCATAGGATTGATGTGTTCATAGAGACTTTAAAGGATAACATCCAACATGAGGTTCACCTTTGGGAACTTGATTCATTGGAGAAGGCATTTAGGTTGGCAAGAAAAATTGAAAGCAAAGTTATGGCCACAAGGAAGCCTACCACTCACAACTATAACGATAGAAGTGTTGCTACTGTTGGAAATAACAACAAGAAATGCTAAAAATAACATTGCTATAAATAACATTTCAGGTACTAGTGTTGGACATAGCAACAAGGAATGAAAAAATGGAAATGCTAAAAATAGCATTGCTATAAATAGTATTTCGGGATAGATTCAAATTTTAGTTAGTCCTTGAACTAAAATTGAGAAGTAAAATTCGAATTTGATCTTAACAACTGTTTGTAAAATAATTAATTAATTCATCTTGAGTTAATTAGTTGTAGGAAATCAAACATGAAGTCTATGTGAAGACATGCAATAGTTTCTCCATTGATTGAGGAATTTATCATCCAGTTAAAGAAGATAAGGAGAGTTTGCAAAATTGAGGTTGTAATAGTGGCTAGTTAATTGAGTTAAGGTCCAGTTAGAATAAATTCCAATAGTTTTGGAATTAATTTGCGATTAAGTAGTTTTAATGCTTGCATGCATGGTAATGGTGTCTCCAGATAACTGAATATTTTCTCATAAATAACTCATGCATGTTAGTTCAGTCAGAGACCCAGTTGAGATCAGAGGAAGGGACAATGTACTATCAGTTGGAGGATTTTTCCTATATAGCAAACTCATCCATGTAGAAGGAATTATTTCCTTCAGGATTGCACAGTTACTTCTGAGTTTAGTGAGCAGTGTGAGAGGTGAATTCACACAGTTGGCAACATTGGACCGTAGGAGAAACTGCGCAAGGAAACAGGAGGCTTGGAGGGCAGAGGAGAAGGTTTTTGAGAAGCCTTTAACTGTCTATGAGTAGCAAAGGGATTATACTGAGAGCATGATAGCTTGTGAGCTAATGCTTTGTGTAATTCAAACATATTTCCACTTGTATGATAATACAAAGACTAGAGTTTTTTAGCTAAGGCTTTCCCCATAGTATTCTTCTGTGTTCATGTGTGATTGCTTTCTCATTCTCAGTTATATGTGTTCTATTTGATCTTTCTCATAATCGATTAAGCTTCTGCAAGTTTGTTTGTGGAAGTAGATCAAGTATTTTGCTTTAGTATATTGCATAATTTGTTGATCTACAGTGGGAATTTCTACAGTTGACCCTAGCCTTCCACAACCTACAAGGTGGACACCATAACAATTGGAAGAAAAAAGAGCAAAAGGGCTTTGTTATAGTTGTGATAGCAAATACACTAAAGGTCATAAGTGTGCTGAGAAGAAAACATATATTATGAAGAGGAGGAAGAAAAGGAACAAGAAATGTCAAAATAAGAGGATATACACCAGGAACCAACCCTAGAGAAATAAGAAATGGATTTGACATATGAAGATAGAAGGACATATCAAGAAGAAAAAGGTAATAATGTTGATTGATTCAGGTAGTACCCATAGTTTTATTCATTATAAGATAGCTAAGGAATTGGATTGCTTCCTATATCCAACACCAGAATGTCAAGTGATGATTGCAAATGGAGGAACCATAAATTTCTCTAGAATGTGCCATAATATCAAGCTATCCATGGTAGAATATGTATTGAATAGTCCCATGCTTTCAATTCTAATGGGTGGTGTTGATGTTGTACTAGGAGTCCAATGGCTACAATCTTTGGGTACAATAGCTTTTAATTTTCAAGATATTTTCTTGAATTTTTTTTGGTAAGGAAAGGAAGTGGAATTTAGGGATATTGCTGTCAGGCCAGGCAGTAACTCCAATAGGCAGTAATACTGATTCGATTCATTCCATTAGGTATGTTATTGTTATATACGAAAGGGTGTGACTGCTCAGTTCATCTCCCGATGACTGTTCACATTCCTAATTTAATTATTTACATAAATTCACCCAATCATGAGGATTAGGTGTCACCATTCCCCCCCTTAATCTGAAGGGATGTTGGTGAGTCCAAGCATCGTTCTGAATCTTTCAAGCTTTTCTCTTCCAACCGCTTTGGTGAAGATGTCTGCAATTTGCTCATTTGTGGAACAATGATGGAGATGGGTTGTTTTGGCCTCAACATGATGTCGATCAGATGATATTTAGTATTGATATGCCTTGTTCGATCATGGAAATTTGGGTTCTTGGCCAACTTTATTGCAGAGGTGTTGTCAATCATGAGTGGAGTTGATTGTACTTGTTTTACCTGCAAATCTTCAAGAATTTTTCTGAGCCACAAAATTTCTTTTGTTGCTTCAGCTGCTGCCACGTATTCTGCTTCTGTTGTGGAATCTGCTGGAACTGATTGTTTGCGTGATCTCCAAGAGACAGCTCCTAATCCAAGACTCATAGCATATCCTAAATTAGATACTCCAGTTTCTTTGTCTCCATCGAAGTCTGAATCAGAGTATCCAATCAAGCTGAAGTCGTCCACCTATGTATACTTGATTCCAAGTCTTGAGTTCCCTTCAAGTACTTTAGAACTCTTTTTGCAGCAGACCAATGTCCTTCACAAGGCTTTTGCATAAACCTGGAGAGGATTCCAACAGCAAATGAAATGTCTGGTCTGGTAGTAGTGAGATAGATGAGACTTCCTATAAGCTGTCTGTACTTTTTTGCATCCTCAAATTCCTTTCCTTCAATAGATGTGAGCTTTAAGTTTTGTTCCATTGGAGTAGAAAGAGGATTGCACTCTTTCATGCCAAATCTGTTTAACAAATCTCCAATGTATTTCTTTTGAGAAAGAAATATGGATTTTGGATGTTGGGTTACTTCAATGCCAAGATAGTAATGAACATAGCCCAAATCAGTCATTTCAAAACTTTTTCCTAATTCTTTCTTTATGGATGCAATATAACTTTCATTGTTCCCTGTCATTAAAAGATCATCTACATATACCACAAGATATACAACTGTTTTGCCAACTTTCTTGACAAATAAAGTTGCATCATCAAGATCAAAATGATTGAAGTTGAGTTTCAGAAGATGCTCAGTTAGCTTTTCATACCAGGCTCGTGGTGCTTGTTTGAGGCCATACAAGGACTTCACAAGTTTGCATACTTTATGTTCAAGTCCTTTCACAGCAAATCCTTCAGGCTGGGACATAAAAACATTTTCTTTTAGATCTCCATTCAAGAAGGCAGTTTTTACATCCATTTGATGGACTTTCCAACCGTTCTGAGCTGCTAGTGCAAAGAGTGTCCGGATGGTGGCCCATTTTGCTGTGGGAGCAAAAGTTTCCTCATAATCGACGCCTTCCTTCTGTGCAAAACCTTTTGCCACAAGCCTAGCTTTGTGCTTGTCAAGTGAGCCATCAGCTTTGTACTTGTTCTTGTAGACCCACTTGCAGCCAATTGGTTTGGTTCCGAATGGAGGATCAACCAGCTTCCAAGTGCCGTTCTTTATGAGGGCATCATACTCCTTTTTGCATTGCTT
>APFE031335343.1:39311-59746 GCA_000404065.3 Pinus taeda
GTGAGCTTTAAGTTTTGTTCCATTGGAGTAGTAAGAGGATTGCACTCTGTCATGCAAAACCTGTTCAACAGATCTCCAATGTATTTCTTTTGAGAAAGAAATATGGACTTTGGATGTTGGGTTACTTCAATGCCAAGACAGTAATGAACATAGCCCAAATCAGTCATTTCAAAACTTTTCCCCAATTCCTTCTTTATGGATGCAATGTAGCTTTCATTGTTCCCTGTCATTAAAAGATCATCTACATATACCACAAGATATATAACTGTTTTTCCAACTTTCTTGACAAATAAAGTTGCATCATCAAGATCAAAATGATTGAAGTTGAGTTTCAGAAGATGCTCAGTTAGCTTTTCATACCAGGCTCGTGGTGCTTGTTTTAGGCCATACAAGGACTTCACAAGTTTTGCATACTTTATGTTCAAGTCCTTTCACAGCAAATCCTTCAGGCTGGGACATAAAAACATTTTCTTTTAGATCTCCATTCAAGAAGGCAGTGTTTACATCCATTTGATGGACTTTCCAACCATTCTGAGCTGCTAGTGCAAAGAGTGTCCGGATGGTGGACCATTTTGCTGTGGGGGAAAAAGTTTCCTCATAATCGACCCCTTCCTTTTGTGCAAAACCTTTTGCCACAAGCCTAACTTTGTGCTTGTCAAGTGAGCCATCAGCTTTGTACTTGTCCTTGTAGACCCACTTGCAGCCAATTAGTTTGGTTCCAAATGGAGGATCAACCAGCTTCCAAGTGCCGTTCTTTATGAGGGCATCATACTCCTTTTGCATCGCTTCTTTCCATTCATCATCAGAAGCATCTTCTTTAAAGGAAGCTGGTTCAAAATCTGTAGACAATTTCAATTCACAATCATAAGAAACATCCATATCAACAAGTCAATTAGAGTCATCTACATCACCTCCATTTTGCCGGTTTGAATTTCTGGTTCCTGTTTTTCCAATTTTGTCAGGATGAGCACTTTCAAGTGTCTTTGTCAGCCACTTTGGGGGACCTTTATGAGATGGTCCAGGCTGCTCCGTTGATTGAGTTGGGACTGAATCAAGATTGAGTCTCCCAATTCTATCAATTACATCACTTAAAGCATCATCCATTTGTTGGAGTTTCATTCGGGGGCTGAGAGTGTTCTTCAGATGAAGCATCCACATGTTAATCTAGAATAAGAATCCCCCTTCAAGATGTGGAATCTGATTATCAAATTCTTGAAATATTTCTGTTTTTGCGAATCTATCCAAGCGATCAAGTGCCGGGCTTCACAACATTGTCAGATTTGGATGATTCAAGAAAAATTACAATCTCGTAGATTACAACAAATTTTTATTTAACTTCATCATAGAGTCGGTATGCTTGGAGGTGTTTGAACTACCCCTAGGAAAACACTTACGACTTCTAGCCACCAAGTGTCTTTCTATGCTACCTTTGCTACACAAGCATAACAGGTGGAAACCAAGACCCTTTAGATGTTTACGAGAGGAAATGTCCATACCACATATTCATAAGGAGTCTTGTTTCTTATAGCATTAGATGGACATCTATTCTTTATATATGCAACACATAGAACAGCATCAGCCCAAAACATTATCTTTACATTTTTGAAGAAAAGCATGGATCTTACTATATTCAAGATTGTTCTATTCATTATTTCAGCTACACCATTCTGTTGGGGATTATAAGGCACAGTTGTTTGATGTTTGATCCCATGTTGGCGAACATAGTTTTCAAATTCATTTGATGTATATTCTTTTCCATTATCAGTGCAAATGGACCCAATATGAGATTGTGCATCATTTTCAATCCATTTATGAAAATTCTTGAAAGTTTGAAAAGCATCAGATTTGTTCTTCAATAAATAAATCCAGCACATTCTCGTGTAGTCATCAATAAACATCATGATATATTTATTTCCATTTGCAGAAGAAACAAGCATTGGACCACATAAAACTGAATGAATGAGTTCAAGTTTCCTATGTGCTCTTGAATGTGAATCATGAAAAGACTGTTTGCTATGCTTTCCTAGAATGCAAGCATCACATTGCTTAATTTTTCTAGGAATTGTAGGCAAACCAACAACACCATTTTTCTTCAATAAGCGGAGAATTTCATAGTTCAAATGTCCAAATCTAGCATGCCATAATAAACTTGATGGAAGTATACCTTCTTCATGATGAGAATTGTATGAGAAATGTTGTGCATGAGCAGATGTTCCTTGCAGTTTGAAAATCCTTTCTTCTTCTATTCCTGTCATGAAAAGTGAGTGGTCAGATGCTTTTCTTACCTCAAGCTTGCCATCAAACATATGAATGGAGTGACCTTGCTGGCGGATGTGGACCAAGGACAACAAGTTTCTCTTGAGCTGTGGGAGATATAGAACATGATCCAGAAGAAAGTCTGGAAGACCAGGCAGTTTAAGCCTGATTGTGCCAAGCCCTGATGGCTTGATTTTTTATTGATCTGCAAAGTATATTGCTCCATCAACATTGTTAGTGAAATCTTCAAAAAAATATTTTCTATGAGACATGTGACAGGTTGCTCCTTAATCAAGCAACCAATCATTTTTCCATGAAGCAAGTGAGGCATTAAACAAATCTTCATTTACTCCAAGTTACATTGTGCCTCAACATAGTGAGCAGATTCAGGTGCTTTACCTTTGTCTGTATCATCAGTTTTACCTTTCTGTTGGTTTCTTTTCTGCTCAATTTTGTTCCATGGTAGCTTGCATGTAGAGGCATCATGTGATCCATTTCTTTTGCAGCGAATACAGTGTAAATCTGCCTTTTCTCCTTGAGAATGTCTGCCCACCCTGCCTCTGAAATATCTTCCTCTTCCTCTTCGTCCACCTCTTCCTCTTTTAGAATCTTGAGCAGGATGCTTTTCTTTATGAGCAAGGCACATAGTCTCTTCAGAAGATTCAGGGGTTGTCTTCTTTCCGAAAGCTTTCTCTCTTTCAGAAAACTTTTTCACAAGAGAGTCAAAGGTTATATCTTTGAGGTTTCCATTTGCTTGCAATGAATCAAGATAATTGGAGTAAGTAGGATAAAGTGCCTTAAGAAAAGCAATAAGAGGAATATCCAATTCAACCTTAGTGGATTTGATATCATGCATTATAGAATTTACTTCAGATGCAAGAGCAAGAGGATCATTATTTTGCAGTTCATGAGTGAAGAGTTTAATCATGAGTTGAACAACTTCAAGTGAAGAATGTGAGTCATAGAGTTCTTTCAGATTTTGTAAAGCTTCAAAGGCAGTTGAATATGATGAAATATGGTGACTCACCTCTTCATTTACAGATGCTGCGATTAATGCATAAGCTTTGTGTTCTTGTTTTCCCAAATGACGAGCTCTTTGTCTGAGGTAGGCTGACTGGGTCATTGTCTCCTCTCTCCGACACACACTCCTTTCCACAACTCATTGAAAATGAGGGTGTGTTTTATCATCCGGGACCATTTAGGATAGTTCTCCTTGCCAGTGAGAAATATTCCCACCATGGATATGATTGAATGCATTCTGTAAGAAAAAATTACTTGCGCTGATAGAAAATAATATATATGTTATAACTTCCACTTCTCAAATATATATGATATACCTTCCATATATCCATATATGTTTTTTTTATTTTTTATTTTTTATTATACCATATAACATATCGCCATAAAAAACTTAATGAATTTCATGTCACGTTCACTTTTATTCCCATTCAAAATAATATATTATCACTCCATATAATATATTATTATTCTTAGACACATGAACATATGTTTTCATGTAAAAAAAGTATCGCACCAAACTGAACAATAATTTAAAAACTGCGCTGGTAACCAAACCAAATAAATCACCAGAGAGTATGTCGATTATGCCATGATCCAAGCACGATTTCCCAACTCACTTACGATTCAAAGGATTCGCTTGATATGAACTCAAAACTTAATCACGACTCCATATTTGAGCTCGCTCTGCAATCTTTAAATCAATTTTCTCCAGACCTCGGACCTCGCTTAATCATTACTCCATAATTAAGAGGAAAAGCTCAAAGTCAAAGCTTGTGCCGTCCACTGAAATCCATTCTTCAGCGGAAACCTAAAACAAATTCGACAATCTTAAGCATTCCTTTATCATTTGATGAAATTTCGAGCTTCTATCAGAAGAATTTCGCCAGTTGAGAAACGGTACCAATTGTAATCAAATGCAACACGAATTGCAGTAAAACACAAATACAACGAAAAATGTTTGTCTACCTTCTGCTCTCGACGGAGGCGTTCTTCTGGTCCACAAAACGCAAAGAATTATTTGACATGAAAGGAAAGACTTTACAGGATTATCGGATTAGAGCAACGCAACGTTACTATACCAAAAATGTAGTTGGGTCAGTCCTACGCACCAAGAGGGAGTAACATTCAAAACATTCGAGAGATATTTCAGAGGATAGAGGCGTTGAGGCAATCGAGAGATAAAACAATTTTAACAGACAACGGAAGTAGGACAATGTTCAGGGGAACGTTTTATGACAGCGCTCAAACAGGACAGTGCTCAGGTTAGGATAGCGCTTAGGAATAGGAATGCATATGACAGACCAACGTACAGCCCACAGTAGCAAAAAAGAAGGGAGTTACAACTATTTTCAGAACTTGGCTCTGATACCATGTCAGGCTAGGCAGTAACTCCAATAGGCATTAAAACTGATTCGATTCATTCCATTAGGTATGTTATTGTTATATACAAAAGGGTGTGACTTCTCGGTTCATCTCCTGATGACTGTTCACATTCCTAATCTAATTATTTACATAAATTCACCCAATCGTGAGGATTAGGTGTCAACGATTGCAGGGAAACCGGGAAAGATAATCAGCTCTAACAACATGACAAAGCTTCTAAAGAAAGAACAACTTGGCAGAATTGCACAATTATGTTCACTAGAGGTTCCCATATAGAAATCATCTAGTTCTCCAGATCTCCAAAAGGTCTTGGATAATCATTCCAAGGTATTTGAGACTCCCAAAGGCCTCCCACCTATTCGTGATCATGACCATGCTATTCATTTGATTTCAGGAGGTGTTCCTCTAAACATCAAGCCTTACATATATCCCTATGCCAAAAAGAGTGAAGTTGAATGTATGGTTGTAGAAATGCTAGAGGCTTGTATAATTCAATCTAGTCAAAGTTCTTCCTCTGATCCAGTAGTATTGGTGCACAAGAAGGATGGATCATGGCGCGTGTGTCCGGATTATAAGGAGCTCAACAAGCTCATTATTAAAGATAAATATCCCATTCCTATCATTGATGAATTACATGGAGCAATTTACTTCACCAAGTTGGATCTTCGTTCAGGATATCATCAAATTAGAATGAAGACTGAAGTCATTCCGAAAATAACATTTATCACTCATGAGGGTCACTATGAATTCTTGGTCATGCCTTTTGGCCTTGCCAATGCACCTTCTACATTTCAAGGTTTGATGAATTCCATTTTCAAACCCTTCCTAAGAAAATGTGTGTTAGTATTTTTTGATGATATACTAATTTAGAGAAAGTCTCGGAAGGATCATGTTCAACATGTTGATAGGGTTCTCAAACTGTTGGAGGAGAAACAATTATATGCAAAAACTTCCAAATGTTTCTTTGGAGTACAAGAGGTGGAATATCTTAGTCATATTGTATCTCTGAAGGTGTTAAGGTAGACCCTAACAAAATTAAAACCATTAAGGAATGGAAAGTTCCCACATCCATAAAGCATCTGTGAGGATTTCTCCGGTTGATAGGGTATTATCGCAAGTTTGTTAATAATTATGGGAGAATAGCAGCACCTCTAACAACATTACTAAAGAAAGATGCGTTTTCTTGGACTCCAGGAGCAATGAAGGCCTTTAAACATATTAAAGATGCAATGTGCCAAGCACCGGTATTAGCTACGCTAGACTTCACAAAAACCTTTATTGTAGAATGTGATGCCTCAAGAAATGGAATTGGTGTTGTTTTAATGCAAAAAGGAAGACCCATTGCTTTTGAAAGTCATCCAATCAAAAGAAAGTATTTACACAAAGCTAGTTATGAGAAGGAAATGTTGGCAATACTACCTGCACTTAAGAAATGGTGACCTTACCTAATGGGAAGACACTTCAAGGTAAAACAGATCATGATAGTCTTAAAATACTTTTTAGAACAAAGATTATCTTTAGAAGAGCACCAAAAACGGGTCACTAAGATGTTGGTTTATGACTTTGAAATCATCTACAAAAAAAGGAATCAAAATGTTGTGGCAGATGCACTCTCAAGAAAGGATGCGGATGTGGAAGCATTGATTTGTGACATTTCTATTATCCAAATAGATTGAATAAACGAAGCAAGGGATGAATGGAAAAATGATGAAGAAGTGTGGGAACTCATTCAAAATTTGCAGTAAGATCCTAGTACATCTGGTACAAAGATTGCTTATACCTCTGTAAGAATTCCCAATTCAAACAAAATATTATTTTGGAATTGCGCACCTCCCATTTGGAGGGCACTCTGGATTTTTAAAAACATACCATAGGGTTAAGAAGGATTTTTTTTTGGATGCCCTTAAATCTGATATTCAAAAGTTTGTGGCAGAATGTTTGGCTTGCGAAAATATAAAGTTGAGATAGTTAAGACCCTGAGTCTGTTACAACCTTTACCCATTCCAAGTCAACATTGGGAGGAGGTTTCAATGGATTTTATCACAAGTATACACAAGTCCGAAGGAAAGAGTGTCATCATGGTGGTAGTTTATAGACTTACAAAGTATGCACACTTTTGTGCATTATCTCATCCATTTAAAGCCAGTATAGTTGCTACTGCATTTATGGAAACAATACAAAATCTACATGCAAACCCAAAGATTATTGTAAGTGAAAAAGATCCATTTTCATTGGAAATTTTTGGACGGAATTATTTTCTTGTCGGTATACTCATTTAGCTCATAGTTCATCTTATCATCCTCAATCTAATGGAAAACTGAGATAGTGAACAAATGTTTGGAAGGATATCTTCGTTGCTTTGTATATGATAAACAAACACAATGGGTCAAGTGGTTGCTTCTGGTTGAATGGTGGTATAACACTTCCTTCCATACTGGAACAAAAATGACCCCATTTATGGCACTTTATGGATATCATCCACTGTCCATCACATCATCTTTAAGAGATAATTCTAAGGTCCAAGCAGTGGAAGATCGCATCAAGCATCAACTACATTTTTTTCAACCCTTGAAGGATAACCTCACTTTGACACATAATAGAATGAAACAACAGGCATATCAACATCGCAACCAAAGAACTTTTGATGTAGGTGACTGGGATTTCTACGACTAAAACCATACAAACAAATGTCCCTCAAGTAATCTAATAAGGATGATAAATTATCACCAAAGTATTATGGTTTGTATAAGCTGTTGCAAAAGATTGGTACTATGGCATACAAATTGGAGCTTCCTGCATCTTCCCGAGTGAACCCAGTTTTCCATGTTTCATGTTTAAAGAAGGTTATAGGTGTCAGGCTCCTAATTCAAACAATATTTCCATAACTTGACGAGGAAGGAAAAATCATATTGGACCCTGAAGCACTCACAGAAACAAGAACTCGACAATTATGGAATCGATCAATTTCAAAGTATCTCATCAAGTGGAAGAACTTACCCGCTGAAGATTCTGCATGGGAGGATGAGAATGTTATACAAAAGCATCCAAAACTACTCAAGCATTTAGGAAAACACTTTTTTTAAGGAGAGGGGCATGTTAGGTCCCTAAAATACTAGTGTATTCCCCCATTATTATTGTAAGTGTAGCCCTTATTGTTATTGTTGTGTCCATGTTGTCCCCATATTGTTATTATTGTGCCCAGTGGAAGCCCACTATTGTTATTTTTGTGCCCTCACATTATTATTGTTATTTCGGCTTTGATTATATTGTGACCCCTTAGAATCTTATATATAGAAAGGAGGTTTTGTCATTTGAATCATCAAAGAATTATTCATTTGTGTAATGTAAAGGAGGTTGCCCCCTCGAAGAGAATAATTTTGAAGTCGTTGATATATATTTTCTTCTATTTTTTGAGCTGGTTGTGTAACAATGTTTCAGCAAGATGAAATCAGGTAGACCCTTTCTTAGGTCTATTTCTACACATATACATGCAAAGGTGAATAAACCTTTCTCCTTTCTTTTAGGATCCATCTTTTTAAAGGAACCCAAAGTGTTCCCAACGCCCTCTAGAACCTTATGATGCCCAAAGGGAAGAGGTAGGTTTGGAAACCTTACTCAAAATGGAATCTTTGTTACCACCATTGTTGTAGAATCAAACTGTGGGAACCAAGGGGTGATGAAAATCCCTGCTCTTCCCCAAAACCAAGGTCCTTCCTTCAAAATTTTCTCTAGATCTTCTTGGGAATCGAATTGAACAATGAGAAAACCTTGGTGAGCTTGGTGCCCAATGATGACAAGAGGTTTGAATAATTTGCTTAGGAACCTACTATCCCGATATGATATAATGATTTGTGGGATCCCAAAATGTACCCACACTCATTCGAAGAAGAGCTTGGAAGTGGCTTCTGCTGTAATACTCTTCTTGTAGGCAACCAATATGGCCATCTTAGAAAATATATCAACTATCACAAAAAAAAGTCATTACCATGCTTGGTAGAAGGAAGGCTTGTGTTGTGAGTGGGGCTTTTCGGTCACAATAATCCTCTTTTTTAAGGTCAAATCCCACTGTGTGAATGTCACAACAATCCTCTTTGTTTGGGTCAGTTGGTGATTAAGACTTGTGAAGGAATGAGATGAAATGAAAATTTAAAACAAAAACACAGAGATGCATTGAAACTGAACTTCAATTGATAAATAGTAAATGTTGAAAACTGTTTACATACAAAATGAAAGCAAACTAGCTTGAGTGATGGTAACTTATCTCTGAGAAGAGATGTGACGGCTACATGCCTTCTGAATTGTGTTACAATGAGGCTCAAAGGACTTTTTATCACGAAGAAACAATGAGAAATGCTAAACATCCAAAAGCCTAACCCTGGGAGATGAAGCTCCAAAAGGTATGGGCTTTGATGGGGTTAGTTGGAACATCAACTTCCCGGGGTCGTAACTTTGGCATACAATCATTGTTTTGTGCACATGATATCCCATTAGAAAGGTCTATCCAAAGGAAACAAATTTCTACCATAAACATGGATCTATGATCCATTTTTTCCCATTTCCTAAAAATGCTTTTTTTAGGGCCTCAAAACGACTCTCAAAGTTTGTGACCCGAAAACTGCCAAAAATTAAAAACTGTTGAAATAGGAAAATAATGTTGAAAATAATAAAATGATAGAAAAAAATGTTGGGAGTCCAAGTGGAATAGGCAATTGGCCACCAATATCCACCTGGATCAGTCCTCCCCACTGTGTTGAGTCCCTCCACAAGGTGAGGAAACTTTTGTTGAACTCGGTCCCTAATGAGCCACTTGCCTTGGTGCAGGAGTTGATTGGCTTTAACAAACCGATATAGTTGGATCCTCTATTGGGAATGTCCTTAATTTGTGTGTCCATGATCCAATCAGATGTGGCTTATTCAATTCAATATGGGTTGAGCTATGTTGGTGTCAACTGCTCAACAATGTCTGATGTGTCCTACAATGGTAGAATGTATGGCCAAAGGCGGTCCACAGTGAATACTAGGTGTAGGCCAAGGAATGGGGGGATATTTAGCTTGAAATAATTTGCATCCATAACCTTGGTGATGATGTAAGGCCCGTATCATTGTGGTTGAAGCTTTTGATGGGTTCTCACAAGGCATTCCTTCTATAAATGCAACCAAACCTTATTGCCCACTTGAAACTTATGTGGCACCTGATATTGATTAGAATTTTGTTTGTATTTAGTATTGGCTTTATCCATGATATCATGAATCTATTGGAAGATGTGCTGAATTCATTCAATAAACTTGATGGCCTTATCAGCTTCAGATTGAACATGTGGAAATTTTGTTTGTGTAATTGCAAGAGGGATTGCAAATCAATGGTACACAATGGTTGAAATCCCAGGCCCACCTGAAAGGAGTTGTGGCCAATTAAGCTATGGAGACCTTTTTTGTAGTTATGTTTCACATATGAGAGACTCTTGTCCCATATTCGTGGATGCTTATAATTGTACATTCATAGTATGTGCACTGTCATCTGTTGACGACATCTATCTGGCCATCAATCTGGGGTTAGAATGTAGTCGACTTGGTGAGCTTGGTGTCCAACAATGACTAGAGACTCTACCATAATGCACTTAGGAACCCTCTATCCCGATATTATATAACGTTTGTATTTTGATATGGCCTTCAACAAGAGATCCACTCACAACACAAGCCTTCCTTCTACCAAGCATGGTAATGACTATTTGTTTGTGGTGAGTCATTGATAGATTTTCTAAGATGGACATATTGGCTTCCTGTAAGAAGAGTATTACAAAGGAAGCCACTTCCAAGCTCTTCTTCAAACGAGTGTGGGTACATTTTGGGATCCCACATACCATTATATCATATCGAGATCGCAAATTCCTAAGCGCATTATGGTCGAGCCTCTGGTCATTGTTGGACACCAAGCTCACCGAGTCGACGACATTTCACCCCTAGACTGATGGCCAGATAGAGGTCATCAACAGGATGATAGTGCACATACTACGCATGTACAAATCTAAGCATACACAAACATGGGATGAGAGTCTCCCCCATGTGAAACACAACTAAACACAACTCTCCATAGCTCAACTAGCCACAAACCCTTTTAGGTGGGTCTAGGATTTCAACCATTGTGTCCCATTGATGTTGCAATGCTTCTTGCAAATACAAAAAAAAAATTCCACATGTTCAATTCAAAGTTGATAAGGCCATCAAGTTTATTGAACAAATTCAACACATCTACCAGTAGGTTGATGATATCCTGGATAAATCCAATACTAAGTACAAAAAACATCATGATCAACATCGGGTGCTACATAAGTTTCAAGTGGGAGACAAGGTTTGGTTGCATTTGTAGAAGGAATGCCTTTCCAGAACCCATCAGGTGCTTCAACCACTCCAATATGGGCCTGACACTATCACCAAGGTTGTGGGTGACAATGGTTTCGAAATAAATATCCCCCCATTGCTTGGCTCACACCCAGTATTCAATGCGAAACGCCTTCGACCATACTTTCCACCAGTATTGGACACATCAGACATTATTGAGCTTGACGCCAACAAAACTCAACCGAGATTGTATTGAATATGCCACATATGATCAGATCATTGACAGACAAATTAAGAACACTTTCCAAAAAAGGATCCAATTATATCGAGTTGTCAAAGCCGACCAACTCCTACACCAAGGCAAGTGGCTCACCAAGGACCAATTTTAGCAAAAGTTTCCTCACCTCATGGAGGGACTCAAAAAAATGGGGACCATTGCTTCCTAAGTGGGGAGGACTGATCCAAGTGGATATTGGTGGCCACCCGCCTATTCCACTTGGACCCCCAATGTTGTTTTCTATTGGTTACCCTCAGATTAGAGTAGATCTAATTAAAAAAAACCCCTTGTTCTCCTCTGTTGGGGTTGGCGGGAAAGAAAAAAATCAGAATTGGTCGAGGTTTATGAAAACAAGGTGAAAGTTTTCTAGATTTTTATAAAGGCTTTGAACGAGACCTTGATCCCTTTTTGGATCTCGGAATAGGAGTATGTGTTAGATCTAATGCACATATTAGAGAAACATTTTGGGATCCTAGTATCCATGCAACAACATATATATGAAGGAGAGCAAGTCAATTTTTTTCTTAGATGTGTGATTAGAACATAGCTAGAAACTCCACTATTGTATTGCTTTTAAGTTTGCGTGGAGGTGCTTTGAGCTTTAGGAACCCAGATGCATCAGTGACAAGGATGCAACTCGGGGGAAAGGTCCCATTATAATGGAGCACACAGTTGAGTCTAGGACATTATATTGTTGAAAAATCAGAACAAGTGCCAACTATGGAAGTAAATCTAAAATAGATAAATCAATTCTTTTGGTTCTTTAATCAAAGGTTGTGATTTACATATTTAATGGTTTTTAGATAAACTTTGAAGCTTTACATCAATGGGTTCTTACAACATGGTCCAAAAATTGTGATATTTACTTTTGTTCAAAAGGTTTTTTCTTTGTTCAATTCAATTCCCATGAAGATCCAGAGAAAGTTTTGAAGGGGGTGGCTGAAAGTTTAGAGAAATAAAGGAAAGAAAGAGAAGATAAGTGATATTTTTATCACTTAATATTCTCCTTTGTATTTCATATTTCTATATTTTTCCTTGCTCCTGAGCCATAAGGTTACACATTTTTAATCCTTTTAGCATATGCAAAATGTAATTTTGTTCCCTTTTTCAAAACTTTTAAGCGAGGGCTAGACTATATATTGGATGGAAGAATGATTTACCCACATTGGGATGCTATCACCAAGAATGTGAAAATCTCAATCAAGTTTGGATGCCTGTTGGTATAGTTTAATTCCCCCAACAGTGGCTTCCATCCTCAACCCCTCCCCATGAGGTTTGAACCGGAGAATTGGTGGGGACTAAACCCCACTCAAAACAATTGATTTACTTGATAGGGAAGATATTTCAAGAGTGCTAAGGTGATCTTCTCATTGTCATATTTATTTTTTTACAGAGTAAAACTCTTTAATAAATTTAGCCATTTCTCTAATGCATTTTCATCTACTTGACCTTCAAATAAGGATATATCAAAGTTAAATTGTACATTGAAGGGCCTTGCACCTCCAAAATTGTTGCTTGTTGAAAGTTCTTTGACCGCCAATAATAATCGTCGACGAATCTACGCGAAATTCTATAAGTTTCCCAAATATAAAATAAATATTAAAGAAAAAAGTTGTTTTAAGATTATATTAATTCTGTTTTTTGTGTAAAGGTTCTCCTAAAAGGTAAGACAAATCTCATCTGTAAAAAATTATAGGTTAAAACTAAATACATACCAATGTGATTATATCTTAATTTCAGATTTATTATGCATTGAGAGGGATCAAATGACTAGCATTGCAAATATTTACTCAAATTTTGATATGATTGGTGCATCATAGACATGGTGTTGAGATGGATCTACATTGGTCCTTAATATGCCACATGCCAACTCCATGTTGAGCATGAAAGGAATTGCACTCCTTCCTCATACTAAGCAACACACCATTGAAATGGTTTAATCACCATGACCCAAGCATGATCAAATCCCTATTTGTGCAAACCTTTTCTCGAATTTTGATCCATCTTGATGCATGATAGATTTGGAGTTAAGATGTCATTTCTTTATATGCCATGTGTCAACTCTACATTGAGCATGAAAGGAATTACACATCTCCCTCATTATGAGCAATACATCATTCAAATATTTTAACCACAATAGTTTACTTACTTTCAAATATATATATATATATATATAGAGAGAGAGAGAGAGAGTATTGAAATATTTTCCTCAACTGTCATTGCCATATTTTTTTAACGATCCACATTGAAATTTTTTGGGGGGCTTATTAACAATTTTTTAAATGCCACATGTCACCTCCATATTAAGAATTGCATGAATTAAATATCTCCCTCGTACTAGGAAGTAGAAGCCAACTATTGACACGATAAGGTTTTTTATTTTACTTTCAATCACTTTTTGTTGTGTGTGTGTGTGTGATATAAAATTGAACTTATCTTGTGTAGGGGGTAGTGATAGTGATATGGTGGAGAGACCAAGATGGGGGTCTATGATACTTGGGGTAGGTTTATGTAACACCATCCTCCCACATCCACTCAATTAACCATGCCAACTGGGGTAAACATGAGAGAAGAGGCTTCAACGATCATATTTGACCTTAAGGAAGTGGAATCGATGGAACATCACACACAGTCATCCATCATCATCAACAAAACTCTTAGGAGACAAGTTAGCCACTCAGATAACCTGTCCTTGGGTCCCATTGTTGTTTTGGACCTTTGAGGCCATATTTGCTCTCATGCTATGGGAAAGGGAGCGACCAAAGACCTAAAGTCGCTCTCATAGGCATTCATGCCAGCGACTATGGACAAACATTGCTAGGTCTGTGCCAACGACCCTTAGATTTAAGCCACTTTTTTAGGCCCCAGAGCCCAAGCAACTACCCAGAATGGAATGAAAGCTTGAGATCAATAAAATTACAGGGAAACAATGAAACAAAAGTAATGGGCTCAACAAGACCTTAAGCAGACCCCTACTAGCCATGACAGGCATTTCGTCAAACATATCCTCCACATGTAACCTACAGGTGTAAACAACAAAATTAAGTGTAGGGATTTCATACTTATATGAGAATCGCTATAAACCATTGTTCCCTCATGTCATTTGCTGCATTATCATCTATTAGGTCATAAACACATTATCCATTCATGTTCAAGTAAAAACATGCTGAGATCCATACATAGTTGCTGTCACAAAATGTACATATAACCGACATAATAGGAACAGAAATACCACAAACATATCTGCCATAAAAATCCATATATATATATATGTATGTATGTATGTATGTATATATATATATACATATATATATATATATGTGTGTGTGTGTGTGTGTGTGTGTGTGTGTGTGTGTGTGTGTGTGTGTGTGTGTGTGTGTGTATATATATATATATCAGTACATTTTTACATGAAATCAAGGCAATGAATTTCTCATTGATGAATGCAATAAAGCAACCAAATATGGGACTACCACTTCCACCCAATCATAGAATGGTTGAGCCAAATCTCTCTTCAGTCATTCACCCTTGTGCCATATTCCAAGCATGAATGTGGGATTCAAAGCAAAAGAACTCAATCATGGCATACTGAGGCTAAACCACCTCACCCTCATCAATAGCAACTAGGCTTTACCGTAATCCATCCTGGATCACTAGGCCAACACAGTGAACACATCATCATAGGCTTTATCGTGATCTCCACCCAATAATTAGGCCAAACAAACATGGATGCTACCAGATTTCTCCACCTACATTGTGAGGAATTTTCCTGTCTCCTAGTCTCTCAAGATTTACCACAATCCAAACCCAGATCATTAGGCCCTAAACTGAGACCCACTCTCCAGGCTTTACCGCATATCCCAAACCCAGAATTACTAGGCTCAATGGAGAGAAAACCACCTATAGGCTTTACCGTATATCTTTCCATTCACCCACAAGGATTCCTATGCCATCCGAGGAAACAAAAAATCTTGCTTTACGCAACCCACAGTCCGTTTCAGGGGTTACTATGCCATGTGTTCTATCATTTCGGAGATCCACCTCACTTAGCTGTGAATCCAACTGGAAATCCGGCTCAACCAAAACATGAGAACCCCATCATACCATGGATATTCGAAAATGGCAAGGCTAGGTTGAAACCATTGTTACACCTGTAAAAATCCATGCCACAATAGCAAAGAACCATATACAATACCATGCATGTCAAATTTAGTAAGGAAAATACACATGCAAGTTGATACCTGCATTGAAGCCTGTTGTAACTGCTTGATCTTGCCTTTCCTTGCTTGATCTTTGCTTTCTATTGCCTTCTTTGCCTTTCTTGATCCCATGCATAACCTTAGAAAAACTTGTGCCAAGAGATTACACTAGCTAAGAGCTTAACATTGAAGAGAAGAAGCTTTTCCACTGATCCTCAGAAGCCTATTTATTAATGAGGCCTCTATTTTCTTCATTTTCCATTATTTTCCTTATTTTTCCTCCTCACATGCAACCTCTGACCTTTCATCTCCTTTTTCTCATAATTTCCATTATTGTCATAAATAATTGTGCAAAAAATGCCATTTTGCCTTAGGCAATGCCTTTTCCAATTTCCTTAGCCATAATAAACCGAATCAATAGCCACTAGGATGTTTCCCCTACCATTCAGCTTGGAATACATGTCCCATCATCCGTTGTATTTATATATATTTTACATGGAATTTTCACCAGGGCTATTACAGAACCCTCCCCCTTGGGGGTCACCGTCCTCGGTGTTCAATGACACCTATAACTAACAAGACTGCTGAAAAGAAAACATATTGCCCATGGAGCTTTATAACATAGCTCATTGTAGTATTTACAATGACTACTGTTGAAACATGACAAACATACCATTTGCTGGAGCTTTATAATACAACTCATTATGGTATTTACAATCCACATATACATATATGTACATTTGCTAAACCAACAAATAAAGGATATGATGCCTGTATCAATCAACAAGGGAATCCAGAGTCTCACACCTCCACCCTTAAAGTATTACTGAGATTCACCTCCTTCCTAGGAAGTCCATAATCTACTGCAAAGTCAAATTTGCATCCAATGTCCAACGCTACAATCCAACACCACTTGTCCTCTCAGTGAACAATTACCGTCTCATTGTTCCATGACACACTCCCAATGTGCATTTGATTCCATTTGTAAATGCTAATGACCAAAAAAATCCATCCCCGGTCTTCCCTTCTCTGCTACATAGTCCCTCGGCAATCCAGTCAACCCCTTCTGTGCAGTCACTTACCTTCCAAGTTTTGTTGGCACCCCCATCCCGGGCAATCCATCCCTTGGCAAGGCTTCCTCACATCTGAAGATACAAAAATCAAGGCATATACCTAACTCAAAACCACCATACCAGTCATTGTTGGGTTGTGTTATATTCTTTCCACATAGTTAACAAGGGGTTTGAGGGGTACCCGTAACCCCACTTTATGGCGGACCCACCTATGGTTTTGTGCATGATTTTCGCACATGTTTTTGGACGCGATGGTTTTTGGTCGATGGTATTGGATGCTTCGGCATGTATAAATATGTATTGTAACATTGGAAGGAACATAATGAAAAATCAAGCTGGTAGTCCTGGTTTTGGGATCCAGTGGGAAATCTCTGTGTATATGTGTTTTATGTGTTATGCTCTCGCATTTTATTTTTCCTGTGATTTAGAATTCGTATGCAGGTAATTTCTGTTCGGGGTTAAAACCTACATTTGGTATCAGAGCTTTTTTTTGGCTTCAAGGGGACGCCTTTGTTGCTGAGGGGTTTCGCTCGGGCCTGTGGTAGACCCTGTTCAGTGGGAGATCTGCGAGATCGATTCTGGTGGTGAAAGAAGATGCGAGTAGCGGAAAGATAGAGATTGAGAAGTTCAATGGTCAGAGTTTTGAGCTGTGGAAACTCAAGATGGAGGATCTGTTGGTGGATAAAGATCAGTGGATCGCGGTAGATCCAGGTACTAAACCAACGGGAGTGACCGATGAAGAATGGGAGAAGTTGGATCGGAAGGCAAAGAGAACAATACGATTGTGTGTCTCAGATTCAGTATTGTTAATTTATCAAGGGAAGCTACGACGAAGGCTTTATGGGACAAGTTAGGGACTTTGTACCAATCTAAGTCTCTGGTGAATAAATTGTTCCTGCGGAAAAAGCTGTATAACCTGAGGATGAAAGATGGAGGCTCGGTGACAGAGCATCTAAATGCATTTAATACTGTGGTAAGTCAGTTATCATCTGTTGATATTAAAATTTCAGATGAGGATAAGTGCATCAGTTTGTTTTGTTCTCTACCAGATTCGTGGGATAGTTTGGTTATTGCAATAGGTAGCAATGCAACTGCTTTGTAGTTTGATGAAATAAGTCTCAGCCTTGCGGACGGAGGAGATGAGACGGAAAAATATGGACAACCAGAATGGTGATGCCTTGTCTGTACGAGGACGGTCCCAGAACAGAAACAAAAATAAGTCATCGAGTGGAGATCTAAATCTAGAGGGAGATCTAAATCTCCAGGAAAACCTACAAAGGTGGTGTGCTGGAAATGCGGAAAGGAAGGGCACTTCAGAAGGGAGTGTAAATCTAAAGCTCTTGATAAAGGAAAGGGATCTGATGATGCTCCTTCTGCAGAGGCGAAAACCACCTCAGATGAAGGTGGGGATGTGTACTTGGCTTCTTCAAGTACACATGTAGATCATGAGGCATGGTTGATTGACTCAGGTGCATCCTTTCACTTCACTCCCCATAGAGAGTGGTTCTGCAAGTATGAGAAATACGATGGTGGTGATGTCTTCTTAGGAGATGATAGGAAGGCTAGAATCATTGGTCGTGGAAAAGTAAAGTTGAAGTGCAAGGTGGAAGGGTTAGAACCCTTTCGGGTGTTCTGCATATTCCTGCGTTGGCCAGAAGTCTGATTTCTGTAAGCAAGTTGGATGATGTAGGTGTAAAGACAGTGTTTGAGAAGGATACCTGCAAAATGGTTCGGGGACCATTGGTATTGATGCGGGGAGTTCATATTGAAACTCTGTACAAGCTACAAGGTAGCATTGTTGTTGATGGGTGCAACAGCTCTGTGGTTCCTGAAAGTGGAGCAACAAATCTAGTGGTCTCTGGAGAGAAGACCATGTTGTGGCATCAAAGGCTTGGACATATTGGAGAGAAGGGCCTTCGAATACTTCATGGTAAAGGTATGAGTAATAGCTCTATGGATTTTGATTTCTGTGAAAATTGTGTATATGGGAAGCAGAGTCGGGTGAGTTTTCCCTCTGGTGGTAAGAGGACGAAACACATATTAGAGCTTGTGCACAATGATGTGTTTGGACCTGTGAAAGTTCCATCACTGGGTAAGTCTGTGTACTAGGTATCATTTATAGATGACTTCTCAAGGAATAAATGGATATATTTCCTTAAGAATAAATCTGAAGTCTTTGACATGTTTAAAGAATTTAAGGCTCTGGTGGAAAATTAGACAGAGAGGAAGATAAAGGTGCTGAGGACAGATAATGGTGGAGAATTCTGCAGCAAGGAATTTGAAGAATTTTGTAAGAAGTGTGGTATAGCACGGCAGAAGACTACTCCATATACACCTCAGAAAAATGGAGTCACCGAAAGAATGAACAAGACGTTGATGGAAAGGGCAAGAAGCATGCTTCGTGGTGCCGAGTTAGAATAGGAATTCTGGGCAGAGGCGGTGGATACTGCATGTTACTTGGTCAACAGGTCACCTTCATCAGCGTTGGAGGATAAGACTCCACAAGAAGTATGGACTGGTAAGAAACCCTCTCTTTCACATCTGAGGGTATTTGGATGTGATGCATATGTACATGTTCCAAAGGAGAAACGACCCATGTTGGATAGTAAATCTGAAAAGTGCATCTTTATTGGGTATAGGATGGTTTAAAGGGTTATAAACTTTGGAACCCAGTCACACAGAAGGTTGTGTACAGCTGCGATGTGGTGTTCAGAGAGGTGAAAGATGTTATTAAACATGAAGTCCAACAAAAGGAACCTGTGAAGATAGAGTTTGAACTAAAGGAGGAAGAATTAGACTCTGTAGCAGAGGAGGAATCAGAAGATGAGAGCCACAAACTCCGGCTGTGAGAAGATCAGCTCGAGAAAGAAGGCAGCCAGAAAGGTATAGTCCATCTGCTTTCTGTTCAAACTTTGCCTTGTCTGTTACTGATGATGATCCCAGAACTGTGAAGGAAGCAGTGGATTCAGAGGATGGAAAACTCTGGAAAGAGGCCATGGTTGATGAAATGGCATCTTTTGCACAAAAATGAGGCTTGGGATCTGCTGGAGTTGCCGGCTGGAAGGAAACCCATTGGCAGCAAATGGGTGTTCAAGAAAAAGACAAATGCAGAAGGGAAGGTGGAGAAATACAAAGCTCGGTGGTAGCAAAAGGTTATTCCCAGGTGTCGGGAATTGATTTTGGTGATATTTTTTCTCCTGTTGCCAAGGTAACTTCTATTAGATTACTTTTATCTTTTGTTGCTGCTTTTGATTTTGAGGTAGAACAGATGGATGTGAAGACAACATTTCTTCACGGGGATCTGGAAGAGGAAATATACATGAAGCAACCTGAAGCTTTGCGATGAAGGGTAAGAAAGAACTGGTATGCAAGTTAAAGAAGCCTCTGTATGGGTTAAAACCGTCACCAAGGATGTGGTATCAGAAATTTGATACATTTATACGGGGACTTGGCTTCACCAGAAGCAAAGCAGATCACTGTGTGTATTTTAAATTAATTGGTGACCGTGTTATTTATCTGGTCTTGTATGTGGATGATATGTTGCTTGTTGGAAATGACAAAGAAATTATCCAGGATTTGAGACCCAATTGTCCTCCAAATTCGACATGAAAGATCTCGGTGCTGCAAACTATATTTTGGGCATGGAAATTAAAAGAGATCGGGCAAAGAGGAAGCTCGGGTTAAACCAGAGGAAGTATGTCGAGACAATATTGCAGAGGTTTAATATGCAGGATAGTAAACCGGTGAAGGTTCCTATTCCTGTAGGTGTGAGGTTATCTGCTGAACAGTGTCACAAGACACAAGAAGAGGAAGAGGACATGTCCCGTGTTCCATATGCAAGTGCAGTCGGTAGCTTGATGTATGCCATGGTCTGTACTAGACCAGACA
>APFE031335346.1:0-18458 GCA_000404065.3 Pinus taeda
TAGCCTACTCTACTCTAGCCTACACTAGCCTACCCTAGCCTACTCTATTCTACTTTACCCTTTCCTATTCTAGTCTAACCTACTCTACCCTAGCCTAGCCCACTATAGTATGCTAAATTTATAAGAGTTTATCTATATACATATTGTAATTAAGACAATTAATAAAAAATGTATTCAAAATGAGTGTTAAAAAATATTAACTTACAATTTTATTTGATAGTATGTATTTAAATATAAAAACATTCTTATTTTATTATATAATTCAATCATATTTCATTATACATTATCTTATATCATGTAAGTTTATAGAAATTTATGTATATAGATGTTGTAGTTGACATTTACATTAGAATTTAATTTTATCATGTAGATTTAGATATAAAAATAGTGTAACTTTATATTAGATAAATTTAAACTTTTTTTATATTACTTGAATTAAATCATAAAACAATATACATCACTAATATAATATAATATATAATTTAATAACATATTATTAATCTAAATTTAAAATCATTTTAAAAAATAAAAAAAAAATATCTAATATTAAAAAAATGAAAGATACAAAAACAAATATATATAAATTTATAAAACATTAATTAACCACATATTTAAAAGATGTAAAAGCTCAACAATCATTTAATATAAAACCACATGGTTTCATAAATAAAATTCAAGCAAACTAGAAATTAGGTTTAATTATAAGAGGAGGGCAACCATGAAAAGCACAAGTTACGCTAACGAATTTTTATCACGCACAAATTACATCGCTCATAAATAAAGCTAAACTAGAAAAGGATTTTAAGGAAACTAGAGAAAAGTTAAACAGACTCGAAAGGCATAAGAAGGAATATTCTGATCAAGAGTGATTGGAAGAGCAATAGTGTTTGGATGAGTAGGAACTACAGTAATTAAGCAAGAATGGATGGATGGAATACTTTGAACCATAACGATCTGACGTATTGATAATCCATGGAAAATACTTTTAGAAAATTAACCAAAAAAAAGTCACAGCAAATTTCCATCATTATTATAGGACTGGAGAAATTAATAAAAAGAAAATTGAAAAGAAAAAAAAAAATCAGAAATAATAGAAAAAGAATAGAAAGAATATTGAGAAGAAAACTAAAATAAAATTAGGGTTTGCGTTGAAAACAAAGATCAGAGGGAACATTAAATAAAGCATAACAACAACAAAATAATCGAACATATCCATTCAATTAATATTAATAAAAAAATTAAACAATACAAAGAACTATTTAAAATAAATTATATACATTAATAATTATAATAATAAAATATTTAAAACAAAATCTAATATACAAATTTATAAGATATTAATGAACAACATATTTAGAAGATGTAAAAACGCAACTCAAAGTCCATAAAGCAATTTAATATAAACCACAGGGCAGCCATAAAAAAATGGATTTCGAGGGCCAAGGTTACGGCAACTGGTTTTTATAACTCACATCAAACTACGCTACCCCACAAAAAAATGAACTAGCTGAGAAACAAAATATTGAACACATTGGAAGGCTTAAACGTACATGCAAATGAAAATAAAATTTTAATTAATAGAGAAACTACAATAACTTCATAAGCGTGACATGCATGGATGGAATAATCCGAATAGAATGGAATAGTGATTGGATTAGCAGGAACTATAGTTATGAGTGGAGAAACTAAGCAAAGAATGGGAGGATAGATAATTTAATAAAAAATAGAAAATACGGTCAGAAAATTAATTACTGGCTGGATTAATAACGGATAGAAAACAATTTCAGAAAACTAAGAGAAAGAAAAATCATACAACTCTTAATTTCAGGCATTACAGGGCTGAAAAAATTAACATAAAGAAAACTGAAATAGAAGTACTAGGGTTTCAAAGATGAGAGGAAATGTACCTTTAATTGAAGCGCTGCTAGTTATTAAGGAGCAGTGAGTAAACCATAGCCGGCTCTTGAATTGGAGATTCCTATCCATCACAACAGAAAAAAATCCCTTCACTAATTTTCGAGGAAATAAAAGAAATTCCATTTGATATACTAAGACCTACGAAACTAACAACAGAGGAATTACATGAAACTAAATGAAATTAAACTACAAAGGAATTACATGAAACTACATCACGGTACACGAGTGGATCGAATGATGATGTGGCTAAAAAAACCAACAGAGAATACACTCAAAAATTAAAAGAATATACCATGGTGTGGTTTAACCTGAGGAAACCTCTATTCCTGTCATTATAGGGCACAAGAATTTAACAAAAAGAAAATGGAAATGATTTGGATCGTTGAATTTGACAGTAGAGATTAGAGGACTTGAGGAGGAGCATAACTGACTTTTCAATGTGAGGTTCCTATCCATCACAACAATACAACAGAAAATAATCGAAACGGATCCCTTGAATAATTTTCAAGGAAATAAAAGGAATGCCCTGGAGCTGAGTTTTGGGATACATGGAAATACATTGGAATGGCTGAAATGAATTTAAAAAAAACTATAGTGTCTATCAAAGTAGAGAGAAACAGAGCACAAATGAATCAATATAATATGTACGTGAAATTAAAAGGCGCAGAGAACTTAGCCACCTTTCCTTTGATCCAATCGCCTCCTTATACAACATGACTGACTTTGCACATAGTCACTCATATGACGGACATGGCACAGGCACACGCGCAAGTACGTGCGACGGAGACGCCCAAGCACATATACCAGACAAAACCAGACCTGTATAGACAGACCAGATCAGACCATACAGACAAAACCAGACCTATATAGTCAGACCAGATCAGACCATACATAGACAAATCGGACCAGAGCAGAGGTACATGACAAGAGGAAGTAAATGAGAAATTTCTGCCACCTTCCATACATATATGTAGGTTTTCTCTCAACGGATATATTGGCCTCCTTTTTTGAACAACGGTTTCAGAGACAAATCTATGTCTCTTCCACAAATGGGAGAATTTAAACCCCACCGTCTTTTAAAAAACCAGGCATAAAAACGTTCACATTTGCGTTCCGCTTTTCATTTTCTTTCAATCACTGCGTTTTATGATCTTTGATTTAACGTTACTTTTTTAAATTTAAAATAAGGTTTATATGACCTGCGCAGAATCTAATAATGGACCAACAGACACCGAATTTTTAAGAAGATAGAAATGGAATTGTCAGACTGATACAGGTCAGCTATGCTATCGTTTCTTTAACGGATATATCGACCTATTTTCTTGAATAACTGTTTCACGAAAAATCTCTTATTTCTTCCACAGAAAAAATTAAATTAATTACACGGATCTATAAACTATGTTTTTCTCATTATGGTTAACTATTCTTTATTACTTCTTTTTGAATAATAAAATATCCTCAGAAATTTTGCAACAATGTATATTTGCAACAATGTATATAGGGTTTCTTTTAACACATATATTGGCCTCCCTAATTGAACACCTGTTTCTTTTATTTAATTGAACAATCGTTTCATATATATACTCTTTTAACGACGGATAAATGGGGCTTTTTTTTAATTGAAGAACCATTTATGAAATCTTTAATATTGGTAATTGGTCTTACCCAATGCCAAAAAATTCACGTGATTTTCTTTTCTTTTAATTTAGATTCATGCTTTTTGTTTTCGTATTTATTTTAATTCCTGTATTTTACTACTATGTTTCTATTAACTTTGATTTACTATTACTTTTTCGAGTTTAAAACGATAACAGATATTGCTCAACACAATATTGATGACAATTCTTTAAAACAATAGAGAGTGACTTCACTAAAGGACAAATAGCGATTCCCATGAAGAACTCACTTAGAGGCTCTAGTGAGTGGGATTTGGTCCCTTGACATATGGAGTTGAAATTGTTTTATGAAAGGTTGACAAAGTGAATTATAGTGTAAGCATGATTATGCATTATTAGACATGATTTATTTATTTATCATAGACTTTTCAACTAAATGAGCATCAGTGAAACAAATAATTGTTACATGATTAATAATTTAGTGTTAGGGGACCTTATTTTCAAATCTAACATGCTAAATAATAACCTTGGTGTCATAAATCTATTACTCATCTAGAAAAAGGATATGATGTATATGAATAGTTAGAATAGATCATTCAATGGGTATATTGGCAAATGGATATTGTATAAGAAATCATTTAAATGGGATGATTTTCTTGAGTACTATTAAAAAAAAAATCTATGCAATTTTTTTTCTTATGGATATGAATCAAGAAGAAGTAAAGGATTCATGAAATTTAAATACTCATCATTTTGAATTTTCATTTAATCAGAATAAAAAGGTTGTGAAGGAACCCTTCAAACCTAAGGGTGTAATGAATATGCTATAGGATGTAATAATTTTTTGAAGTAGTGATCCTAGATATTAATATGAAGGTGTATCCACGGAAGAAACACCTCAACCTATGAAGAAAGTCAAATGAATAACAATCAAGGGAATATTATTCATGTGTGTGAAAATAAATCCACCATGTACATAGTATGAGTATTGATGGAAGCCATATGGAATGTTTTTATTCAAATGCATGAAGAATACATTAGATATCTTTATATCATAGAGGAGTTAGTACACAAGGAATATTTAAAGATTTTAATGATATAGAAGTTGATCGTGAAGAGAATTAATATGAGGTCGGGTATGCCATTTATTTTTGTAGTGTTGTTATGTGATTTGATATTGTACATAATATAAAATATTATATTCTTGGGGGTATTCAAAAAGTATAATATTAATTATTAACTACTTTCAACAATGAATGATGGTTTTCGATGTTATAGGTTGATTTATTATGGCTAGAAAGATATTTACTTATTATAAAATCAAAAAGAAATTTTGTCCTTCTATCTTGAGATATCCAAAAGGAGTAAACTGAAGTGACTATCTAACTAATGATAAAAGGTTTGCATCAATAGTTATTGATTTCTTAGTTAAATATGTTAATTTATAAATTGTGGGTATTCTCTCTTATTATCAACGTTTAATTCTAGTTTTAATATTTGTATAATGATGGGAATAGGTTGACCCAATTGAATCATGCACAAAATATTTTTTCATAATGTTAGATCATAATATTTTGTATTATATTCAGATTTATGGACAAATAAGATATATGATTCTTGATTCTATTTCTTTTCACAACCAATATTAATATTAATGTTGTCTTGTCAACTTGGAGAAACTATAAACCCATCCAAGAAGCTTCATAATTGATTACATTTGCATTTGGAATTCCCTTAATATAGTATTCATTATACAAGTGAGGTTAAATATCTAGTTATTATAACAATAAGCTCCATTCAATTGCCAAATGAAAAGTAATCCTAGCTTTTAAAATATTTATCTTTCTTTCATTGTTAGGTTATGCATAAACATATAATAGAGCTAGAATATCTTGATATCATGGCTGGGATTCTTGGTAAAACCAATAACTTATGGTTTTGGCATATGTATGATTTGACTTTGAGTAAAAAATTGAAGCCTACTTGCATGAATTGAAATTACAAGATTTTTCCCATTATTGCAAGAAGTTGAAGATTATGGTTCTCTCAACAATCCCACAATGCAATTTTGTCCCCAAGCCAAAACACCTAATATGGCTGGAATTCTTGGTAAAACCAATAACTTATGGTTTTGGCATATGTATGATTTGACTTTGAGTAAAAAATTGAAGCCTACTTGCATGAATTGAAATTACAAGATTTTTCCCATTATTGCAAGAAGTTGAAGATTATGGTTCTCTCAATAATCCCACAATGCAATTTTGTCCCCAAGCCAAAACACCTAATATGGCACACCCATTAATGAGTATCATTTCAAATTATTCTCATTCAAAAAAATGCATGTAAAATTGAAATGTTGGTTGAAACCTTGGCTTGATTAAGTGTTGATGATCATTAGAAGTATAAATCCTTATGATCCTTGTTTGAAGATTACTTGTGGTATAGCTTAGAGTTGCACCCTTATTCTCAATAGAAACTATCATGTGACATTACATGTGACAAGTATTACAATGAGAAAGGTCCACATTTACAAAGTCATTAGTAATCTCATAGTTGAGTTAAAAGAAAGGGCACATTACAAAATACATTGAATATAGAAAGAAAATTTATGTCCAATGGTGAAAAACTTATCCATTTATACTCTTATAAAAGAAATTCACTTCTTTTATACTATTAGAAGCAAAAAAATTAAACCATGGTGAAATCATAGTGTAGCTCGGCAACATAGAGAGAGAAGAAAGAGTGCTCATAAAAAGAAGGTATTCAATAAAAATTTTATGATGTGATCCCTATCACCTCCATTCACTTGTTTTAATAGAATTTATTTACATTGTTGAAATATAGTCTCCTTAAAAAAAGTCCAAAAGACCCCATCATAGTCCCAGGTGTTGGATCAAGGATTGATCTAAATCAGAAAGCTTTCCCAAGGGAGATATTCTTTTTGGTTATGTAGGTGGGACTGCACACGTGTTTTTAACTAAGGACCTTAAAATCAAGGAGCTCTTTAAAGTTACACCCAATAAACATCTATTAAAAATCCCCATGGGATGGGGAAGAAAATATAATCACAAAGGAAGGTATGTAATTGCATTTTTGAAAATTGGATATGTTAGTGCGATGTATGTGTCACAATCATAAAGCCTTATTTAACAAAGGGACTAATATCCTCCCATGATGTATAATTTTTCCAATCACTCTAGATAAATGATGTAGTATCATCTCACTTATAACTCTCTCATGTCATGGAAAATGCTCACAATTAATTACATGAAAGTTATCAACCACAATTAACAAATTGGTTAGGAACTTTGCATGTGCACTCAAGCAATGGGATGGAAACATGTCAACAATATGTAATCCATTCTAACAATAACTTTAACACCATGCTCGTGTGCACAAACTATATTATTATTCAGTATTAATTGTGTGGTTTTTTATTTAACACCATCATGCCAACATGACATAAAAGGCATGGCCAATATAATTTTGACTCTTAGCTTCAATTGGTGGGTAATTAAATCAAGGAATGAGGAAGTGGGAATAGAATAGATGATATTCATAGTTGTTAGCCCTTCATTTTATCAATTATTTTTCCTATCCTATTGAAACTTTTGATACAATTTTCTCAAAAACTTGACTCTCACATAGAAAATTTAGGTTTTTTATTGATTATTAAGGTTACTTTTATATCTCTTTTTTGTGTGCACATGATTTTCTTATATTAGTAAATTGGAGGATTTGAATTGGATAGGGAGATTGAGACCCCAAAAGCAATGCAGGATTTAAGGGTATCATGGATCAATAAAAGAAGTGATTAGGATTTCAATTAGATTTTCCCTCCAATCATAAATAGCAGCATAGGTTGATAGACTAGAAAACTTATATTTTCTTTCAATGTTATTATTTATCTAGTACTACCAATACCTCATGTTGAAGTAGAAGAAATCCTATTTCCCTCTCACTATGATAGTTTTTCAATAAGGGAATAAGGTAACCTTTTTGCACTTTTAGTTTTTCTTATCTAAAAAAGGGTTCCAATAGCATCCTTCATTAGGTCCCACTCAACAAGAGAATTGAGAACACATACATGCATCTCTTTATTATATTTCAATTCTATTTCAGTGTTTATTATATACTTTTATTGTAAGACTATTAATTCCTATAGTACACTAAGATATCTAGTTAATGTTATTTCTAGAATTTATATATTTTTCATCGTGTCTTTGAATAACACTTATATGATTTGTACTTATTGCATTTAATTGCTGCGATTTAGTTTATAATCATGAGTACTTGAAGCATGTTTGATAAGAAATATAATATTTCTAAAATCTATAAGCATTGGATATCTAATATCATCCTTTAGTATCTTAGTACGAATAATGCATTAACCTATTTGTATGGGAAATTTTAGGGGCTAATATTTGGATGTTGCTAATTTTTCATGCCTCTCTCAAAAATAACATTCATCAATTTCCATTTTTTTTAGAAATGATTCACCCAAATTTTAGAGTATAAAATTATTTTAACGATAAAAAATGCTAAAATTGTATATTACTCATAAAATTATAAATAAATCCAAATAATATTATAAAATGTCAAAAACAATCTTACAATTTACATATTAGGTACTAGTAACATTCCCCAAGATTTTTAAAATTTAAGATAAAGTTTCATCCTTAAAATTTTCCCTACCTATTTCTTTATTCCTTCACAAATGAATTGATATATTTATCCACCCTTGTACATTGTGAAGTGACTTACAATGAACATCACAAGATTTATGGTATGAAGCATAGAGAAATGATTTGTTAAACTCCAACATTCAACCTATGCAGTTATTTGGAATTCTATTTAATTTCAAATTAAGATCTTTGTAGTTGCATACATAGTGAATCACACCTCATAAGTTTCCATAAAACATAGTTTGACATTTAAGGTGAGCTAAGATATTCAATATTCATTCTTACATTTTATTCATTTTAAAATCTATTAAAACACAAAATATTATTTCATACCTAGTTTGCATGAATCAACCTAGAGACACATATGGTATATTTTTACCAAAAACATAATTTTTTTGGATAGCTTAAGTACACACATGTGATAAAGTACAATAGAAATAGGACTATCAAAAAAACATCCAAAATATTATTGAATAAATTTCTAGTCGACTTGAAAGTGGAGCTAGAAATTTTATTAATCCTTCATTTAATCTTGTCAATTTCCGTGCTACTAGAAAAAGTTAAATGTGGTGAAGGATGTAAATATCAAACAAACATGGAAAATTAAGAAGAATAAGAATTTGAAATATTTGAGTTCTCCATTTCAAAAATCAATCTAGAATGAAGGATGAGGAATATCAATCCTCTAATTCTTCATTTCCATGGACTTACTATATAATGCCCTCTCATATTTTTCTTCAAGCTTGATTTTGTCTATCGGATGTCCATGCTTTAGATGCTAAAAGACTTAAAATTTCCCCTTCTACCTTAAAATATTTATATTTTAGGTGGTTCATTAATTTGGAAGGAAATAACATTACTAGTTTGGAGCAGTGATGTTGGATTTTAAACACAACAAGAAGGTCTAGTTGTGTAAAAAATAACTGAACTATCAATTACAAGACAACCACAAAATAAAAAATGAAATATAACTCGAATAGACTAAGAGATCAAAATACCAATTTTAATTCTTTATCAAGATACTAAATAATTTCTTGAATTGGTTACAACTAAATAACATTAGTAGAAAATAAAATCTCCTTCTGCATGCAAAACTAGTAGAAAATAAAATCTCCCTTAGTTCTAATCAACTAGTCCAAAAATGGAATTATATGGCCTAAAATAGAGTGAGGTTCACTAGTTAGGATCATCAACAGAGTTTGATAAGGATAGGGTGAGTGATAAATAAGAAATAATTGCAATAACTAACACATGCAACTCTTAATACAAGAAATTAAGAAATACCTCAAGGATAGTACTAAATGTCAAAGGATAAGGTTTCCTAGGATAAAGTTTTTTGAGGATAATGTTTTGGTTAAGATATTTCACCATGAATATAAAGGAAATAATTGCGGATAAATATTCTAGGGATAATTAAGTATGAATTAATGGTTAAAATATGTCCATGTTATCACCTAGTCACTCCCATATATCATCCTAGATGGTATTCCTTGCTAAAAGTAGACATATTATATATAGTAAATGTTAAAAATAATAGGACCACCTAGGTAGGAAAGGTAGGTAATTTTCATCCACACCAACACCCGCCCTGAACCACAACTATTATGTGCCTAATAAATGAATCTCAATAATTTATAGACATGTTATGTACTTAAATACAAAATGACTATATTAGCCCTAACAATCTATAGCCATCTTAGGCACCCATGCAAGAAATAACTTATGCAAAACACTACTTTTTAAAACATCAGGTAAATTGGGGAAATAATGGCAATAAAAATTCCTTCCCCCAAAAATAGAAGAAGCATACTATGTCTACCATGTCGCTGCTATGAAGAAGGATGGTGTTGCTGATTAAAAATACCATCATGAATGTTTCCTTGAATATATCTTGTACCATCATTTTAGAAGATCCAAAATGCTATTTGAGTCATATAATTTCTTATAAAAGTAGTAAGTTCTCATGTAGTATAAAAAAATTGAGATATAATTCTCTATATCTTGGCAATGTTACCCACTAGCTTACTAGTTACCTATAAAGTATGATGCACCGTCCATGGGTTGTGATACAATAGGTTACTCATGGAATTTTAACTAAGATTCCAAAATATGGTCATAAATCATATTTGACGAATGTGTAAAATAATGTCAAAGATATTCCTTAGAGAGAGGTCAAAATGGTAAAACTAATTCCTAATGGAGTGGATAGAAGGGACCTTCCTAAAATTTGTAATCTAAGTTTTCTGCATTTCCTTCATTTGCATGGGTTGGAAGAGAAAAATAATCTAATTTATGAATGAAATGAGAGAATATATACAACTAAAAATGATGATCCACCTCACTAATTACAACTCTAGAACCATCTAATATATGAGAAATTATCATTGAGTCTAGTGTGAACTAAACTCACTTACCTTTACCTAAGTGTGTAGTTTATTAAATAGAGGTGAGATTCAAAAAGATATTAATAACATGTAACACATTCTTAAATATTCTATAATCAATGTTTTCTTAACCTTCTCTGAATACTCTCATAGGATTATTCTCTCCCAACAATATAGGAGGTCTAAAACAAGGTATAAAGGAAGAAAAATAATGAACATCTCATTAGAAACACCTAATTCTAAGATAAATATATCAAATAAAAAAGTGATAATATTAAAAAAATCACCCTTAATATTTTGTTTTCTTGTCTTTAATCATCCTCTTGACACTATTCCATATGCAATATAAAAAGTTGTGTTACTGAAGTACTTGATCCATAATATCAATGGAATTTAATATATAGGAACTCTTTGGATGAAGAACCCTATTATAATTGTATCACTTTTTTCTCTCCTTCTTAGAGTTTCCTCCCTTAGTGATCAAAATCTACATAGTGGATTCAATGCTTTCTGTATTTATGTGATCTATATCCCTTGATTTCTACTTGTTCTTCTTGCTGTCATCATGCATTATAGGTAAATGGGTATTGAGTATCTTGATATCCCCCATGTTAATAATATTATCTTGCTAGTGAATGATTGAATCTATGAAGTCATATATATAATGCATCTTATAGGTTTTTCCCATATAAATTCTAGTAGTGTGGAAAGAACAAACAAACATGGAATACATAGGTCTTGAATTTTAAATACTAATATGATGAGGTTCTTATATTTTCTATCAATTCCACATGCCTTAACTTGTTGAATTATAATATTAAATCTAGAGAAGAAGTATTTTATGTTTTTGAATTTACTTGGGATCAAATATGTGAACTCATTTTCCAATTGATGTCCTCTCAACTCATCCATATTTCCAAATAACCCATCCAACCTAGTTCATGCATAATCGGGAGTTGTACAAGAATCAAGATGGAGGAGAGAATCTATAGAAATGGACAACCATCAGAACACATAATCCATATCCATCTTGTTAAAGTACCTTGCCTTCACTAGAGATAAATTGATATTTTCTTTAGTATGCGTAATGACTATAAATTTCCTTCATATTAGAAAAAATATCTCGGGATTCCCCTCAAATAGTTGAATGGAGTATGAAACACAATGATAATTAGTTGATCCATTCTGTTTGGATTGTTCAATTCTATATGACATACAATAATATGAGTATATTTTTCACAAAATCCTTAAATTATTTGATACCTTGTTGTATTTTAAGGATCAAAAAGTCTAGTTGTATAAAAAAAATCTACATTAACAACTGCATGAGAAAGAGTGAATATAGAATAAAATAACACTCAAATAGACTAAGAGCTTGAAAGACTAATTTGAATTTCCTAGCAAGGGACTAAACAACTGCTTGGCTAGATTACAATTAAATAGAAAAATCATAGAGAGAGTAATGTGCACTAGGTAAGGTTCCTTGTGCATGCACAACTAATAGAAAAGAAACTCTTAGATCCAATTATCTAGCCCAAAAATGGAGTTTTATCATGTAAAATAGAGTTAGGATCAATAATAAGGTTGGATAAGGATAGGTTGAGTGATAAACAAGTGATAATTATAGTAAGAACTCACACATGAAATCCTAACTGAGGAACTCATGAAATACTCCAAGAATAGAAATAAAAGTCAAAGGATAAGGATTCTTATGATAAAAGGATAAGAATATAAGGTTTTGGATCACGAATGCCCCTAGAAATAGGAGGGAATTATGCACTTGTGAATAACTAGGTATGGATAGGGAAGTGTGGAGTAATGGATAAGATATATTCATGTCACTTCCTAGTCAACACCTAATCACTACCACGTGTCATCATACATGAAAATTCATAAGAAAAATAGGGATACTATAATTTGTAACTTCCAAAAATAGGAGGTAATGCACTTGTATGCCAACAAGTGAAGCAAACCTTTATAAAGAAATGCATGTGTCATTGCAATCCTATAGAAACTAGAGACGAGTTTTTTAGAATGATACAAAGAGAGAGTGAATCCCTAGAATATTATAAAGAAATATCTCGATTTAGTTAGAACAGAAAATAGATTTGCATGATATATCAGGAATCCTCAAAAATTGTGCTTCTTAGAGGTGTGAGTGAATAGTTAATTAAGGCTTTGAACCTGGAGAAATTTTCTAGTTAGCTTATGATGGCATAAACAAAGTGTTCAAAAAATACTCTTTGTATATAAGTAAGAAGAAAAAGGGTAGTAGAAATTATTCCCCACAATATTGAAAATTTATAGCTACAAATCTCACAAAAAATGAAATACAAAGGTTGTTAGAATAATAATTTAAAACAATGTTTTACATTTATTGGATATGTAGATGAGCACCATGAAGATAAAGATGAATTAAGAGGATGTTATTATAGTCTTGTTTATTTTCTGCCTCAAATGAAGAAAGAAACATGCCAATAAGTAGAGAAAATGTTAACAATGGAAATTTATCTTAAATTTTAGAAACCTCATCGAATCCTGCTAGTTTCTAATATGAAAACTATAAAATATTTGTGTATATCTTTCTTAAAACATTAAAATTTATTATGTTTTTATATATACTCTCTATATGATTTCGGTTATATTTAATGTAAAATAATTTTATATTATAAAACTTGGGCGAATTATTTTTATAAAAAATGGAAATTGGTGAATCTTTTGTTTGGAAAAACCATGGAAAATTAGCCCACCTACAAATATTAGCCCGTAAAATTTTCCATGTGAATAAGGAATGAACAAATATCATAGTGGATTTCTATGGAATTTGTGAAGAGCATAATCTAATTAGAAAATTATCTTCATTGCGTAGGCTAAAGGAAGCATACCAAGGCACATAACATAGCATAGAGAGGCTATGATTCATTAATAAAAGGGGTAAAGGACCAACAATACATTCCTAACAAGATATTTGAAAAATATAGAACAAGGTAGTTATGCCTCTTAGCAAGATCTCCATTATTTTGAAAGGCTAGAGAAAGAAAAGACCTACGCCAAATAAAAGAGTGACCTTTTAGGAGAATTGAAAAATTATGTTTGAATATGACACTCCTTCAATCCATTAAATATGCACTATTATAAAATAAATAAATTAGGGAAATATGCATTAAGAAACCTAAGAGAAAGAAAAAATATCCCCTATTGTTAATGTTATGAGGAAGCTTCCTAACGTGGTTTTAGGAAAAATATTCACCCCCATGCATTTTGATCTAGGGAGTCATGTATGTGTATATTGGAATTTTTTTTATATAGACTAGCTTACCGAACTCGAGAGCTACAATTAATATAGTTAATCAAGGTACCTAGCTGATATTGAACTTAAGCGAATAGTTTGTTGGAAGTAATACTGAGAGGGGAGATGAATCAGTATTATCATATCAATAACTTTTCATTTTCCGAACAGATTTATATATGCTACTTCTGTGAAGAGAACTAGTGTATATACTATACATGCTACTATGATTAGAGAAACCAGTGTATACCCAAAGAAATTGTGATTTAGTTAATTTATCATGTGTTGATCTATAACTAGTGCATTAGTAACTTATTAAATAGTGCATTAAAAATAGAATAAACCATCACACATAAGAAACACACATGAACACCAAGATTTAAGGTGGAAACCCAATGTACCTACTAATGTCATATTTGTCTTATTTTAATAATAAGAAAATTTGTTTACAATCTTGTAATGGTTTAGACTTATATTAGTACGTAGGCACCACCTATAGAAGGCTACAACCTTCTCTCATTTTCCAACTTCTATTGGAAGGGAGCTACAACCCCCTAGCTCTTGTACCAACTAATGTGTTTACTAGTATGCAGGTGCCAAACTATAGAAGGGTACAACCTTCTCTCTTGCTCGAGGGACCATGTTTCATAAATTTTTAGACCAGATTATCTTGGTACACAACAACACATATGAGGGTCTCGTTTCATCAAATTTTCATACTGGACCCATCAAAAATTTGAATCTGCATCAACCAATAATCAATTAATCTAATTAGTTAGATCATTGTCACGAGAAAAATATGTTAAACCTAGAAACCTGCATCATCATTTAGAACTACCTGGAACCTCAAAAATCATGCATCAAAATGTATGTGCTAATTTACTAAACCCCAGCTATGTGTATACACTACTTCCTTCAATCAAACCTACGTATAACTTCATAACTACTGAAGCCTAAAACTTTTGAATCGAGTCTGTACCAACGAGAAATATACTAAACATTGATTGTCAATTTAGATAGCTTCACATAGGGAGTAGCAGAGATCACCCAACTTATACAATCAATCAATGAGATATCAAACTCATGCATTGAGTTTTTTCAGATCTAAGAAGACTTCATTGACAGACAACAATAAAACAACAGAACTGAGTCAATACATTAGTCAGACTTGAAGAAAAGGATTTTATTTTGTATACAGTACTTGGAAGAGTATAACTTGTGTGTATAAACATTTTTATCGAGACAAATCAGCGTACAGATCTGTAAATATTAACTCATAACTTCGTTGCTATTCCAGACTTTCGACAAATCCAGATCTTGACAGGTGTACACAATAAGATCCGGCCCAACCAATATTAGATCATTCAATGATAAGTCATTTTAGGTCTCATGATCGTGATCCAACATTGAATTCAAGGTGTGCAAAATATTTCAAATCAAATCACCAACATAACCCCTGTAACATGAAATATACTTTAGATAGAAGTATTCATTAGAAACCCATTCACTTGCACCCCACAGCCTAATGATCTTCCCCTCCTTATATGGTTTTAAGACCTTCTCAACACCTCGGACCAAATACCTCAAACCAAAACCACTTAGGACCACTACCTTGGACCAAACACCTCGGATGAATACCTTGGACCAAAACCTTTATTTTCCAACCTGTACATGATTTTCCTCTTGTGAGAGTGCATGTATATGTATACAGTCTTTTTGTTCTATGTACCAGTGTGTCTACTCTGTTTTGACTAAGTGGATCTATGTATACTTCTTAAACTGGTTTACATCAACCTTTTCCTTCACCTTATTTATTAGGATCACTCGACCTTAGTTCCATCTTTCTGTTCTTTTACACCACTTCCCTGTTACCTCTGAATATTCTTGTTGTATTGTGAGTTTCATTTTATCGAAGCTGAATTGACCTGTGAGTGAGTTTCCATCAAGGACAACACTTGTATGATAATGCCAACAATGACATACAAATAATATCCTTCAACTTGAAAAGAGATCAATTGTTACTCTAGAAGGAATTTTGCAAGACATCATTATACCAATTAATTCTCGGGAGTATCCAACACACTTCATTATTTTAAAAACTAAATATAGACTCAATGGGTATCCACTTATCCTAGGTAAACCTTGGATGGTCACAACCAATGCATTGATACACTATAGCTCAACATATATGACCTACTAATCCCCATATAACCCCCATGTTAACCCTAAAGCCCGTTATTAATCAAGATATATTGGTTAATTACATTTCTATTTCTATATCATTATCTAGGCTAGTACCTTTAATGGTCCCATTTTATTGTAACTATATCAATTATCTCTTATATATGTAGCAAGGAGACCTAGTCATAAGATCATCAAGTATTGTCTTTTACACTATATTAATTGTAAAAAGAGGTTGTCCCCTTGAACGTTTTGGGTGTATGTTATATTATTTCCATGACTAGTCACACATGCGGGGGTGGTAGGTCTCCATGTTCTTTGTAGCAGGTGCAACATGGGCGTCATGGGGGGGTGGCAGCCCCCTCATGTTCGGGGGTTTATAGGGGGGCGGTAGCACCATGACATGGGGTTCACAGTAGCAGCCGAGATCTTTTTTACCTATATATATGTGGACCCAAGGGTGGTGGGAGGACCTACGAATGGTTTTGTGCATGGGTTTTGCACATGTTTTTGGGCATGATGGTTTTCTGCACAAGTTATTTTGTAGATCAAGCGAAACAAACTACAATTATGTTATAATCGAGGGATAATTTATTGGGGTCTATGAATGCTACGACATGTATATATATGTATTGTAACATTAAAAGGAACATAATGAAAAAATTAATCTGGTAGTCTCGGTTTTGGAATTTAGGGGAAAATATCTGTGTATTTATTTTATGCTCTATTCATTGTATATTTTCTATTTTAAGAATTAGTTTGCAGGTAATTGTTGTACAGGGTTAAAATCTACATTTGGTATCAGAGTTGGTCTAGCTTCAAGGGAATGCCTTTGTTTTTGAAGTGTTTTTTTGGGGCCTATGGTAGACACTGTTCAATGGGAGATCTACGAGATCGATTCTTGTAGTGAAAGAAGATGGCAAGCAATGGGAAATAGAGATCGAGAAATTTATTAGTCAGAGTTTCGAGTTGTGGAAGCTCAATATGGAGGATCTATTGGTGGAAAAATATCAGTGGGTCATGGTAGATATATTTATTAAACCAATGAAAATTTTAGCAAAAGATTGGGCGATGTTGGATTAGAAGGCAAAGAGCACTATACAGTTTTGGATATCAAATTTAGTATTGTTGAATGTATCAGGGGAAGCTATGTTGAAGGATTTACGGGTCAAGTTAGGGACTTTGTACCAATATAAGTCTTTTGAACAAATTATTCTTATGGAAAAATATGTATAACCTGAGAATGAAGGAAGGACACTTGGTGACAAAGCATCTAAATGCATTTAATAATGTGGTAAGAAGGTTGTTATTTGTTTATATACAAAATTTCAGACAAAGATAACTACATAAGTTTTTTGTGTTCTCTACCAGATTTGTGGGATAGTCTAGTTTTTGTAATAGGTAGAAATACAACTACCCTTAATTTTGATGAAATAGTTTCATCCTTGTTTTCAGAGGAGATGAGACGAAAAAATATTAAGAGCCAGAATGGAGATGCCTTGTTTGTACGAAGACGGTCCTTGAGCAGAAAAAAAAATAAGTCCTCCAGAGGGAGATCTAAATCTAGAGGGAGATATAAATCTCCAGGAAAACCTGTAAATGTATGTTAGAAATGTGGAAAGGAAGGGCACTACAAAAAATATTGTTGATCTAAAGTTCCTGAGAAATGAAAGGGATCTAATGATACTCCTTCTCTAGAGGTGAAAACCACCTTAGATGAAGGTGGGGATGTGTACTTTCCTTCTTCTTTAGGTACACATGTAGATCATGAGGCATGGTTGATTAAATAAGGTGCATCCTTTCACTTCAATCCCCATAGGGAGTCGTTCTGTGAGTATGAAAAATATAATAGTGGTAATGTCTTCTTAGGGGATGATAGGAAGGCTAGGATCATCAGAAACCTAAAAGTAATGTTGATGTTGCAAGGTGGAAGGGTTATAACACTTCCTGTTATTCCACATATTCATACATTGGCTAGAAATCTAATTTCTATAAATAATATGGATGATGTGGGTGTAAAAACAGTCTTCGAGAAAGATACCTACAAGATGGTTCACTGAGCACTGGTATTGAGGCAATGATTTCATATTGGAACTATGTACACACTTCTTGGTAGCACTAGTATTGATGGGTGCAACAGTTCTATGGTTTGTTGTAGTATTTTCCAGATTGTCCACAGTATCATATTCATCATGTCGACGTTTCGAACCCCAAAGGGGATCCATCATCAGGGCCAAAAATGGTTTTGAGAGAATAATCCTCTGACCAGTGTATACATAAACCTAATTGATACTAAAAAGTGAAAGCCGACTTTAGCCTACATATATTAGTTTAAACTTTATTCTAATTTCATTTATTTATTTCAGTTTTAATTTATTTGTTTTAA
>APFE031335346.1:22513-49131 GCA_000404065.3 Pinus taeda
ATTATTTAATTAAATTAATTTATAATTTGTTATGATGATTCTATATCTCTTTTTCCTTTTATATGTTAATTTTATTTCTATGGTTCTTGTAAGTGAAGTAGAAAAACTAATGGTCTCTCAAGAAACAACCATGTTAAGGCATCAAAGGATTGGATATAGTGGAGAGAAGGGCATTCGAATACTTCATGGTAATGGTATGGTAGAAGCTATGTCTAATTTTTGTCTCAATTTCGATTTCTATGAACATTTTGTATATGGGAAAAAAATTGGGTGAGTTTCCCCACTGGAGCTAAGAGCACAAAAGGGATATTAGAGCTTGTGCATAGTGATGTGTTTGGACTTATGTTGGTTCCATCACTGGGTATTTTTGTTACTATGTCTCCTTCATAGATGAATTATTAAGGAATACATGGATATATATCCTTAGGGAGAAATTTGAAGTCTTTGACAACTTTTAGGAATTTAAGGCTCTCGCGAAAAATCAAACATCAAACAGATAAAAAAATGAAGGTGTTGAGGACAGATAATGGTGGAGAGTTCTGTAAGAAGGAATTTGAAGAGTTCTGTAAGAAGCGTAGTATAGTACAATAGAAGACTACTCCATACAAACCTAAAAAAAATGGAATTGAAGAAAGAATGAATAGGACGTTGATTGAATAGGGAAAAACAATGCTCAATAATGTTGGGTTAGGACAAGAATTCTAGTCAAAGGCGGTGGGGATTGCATGTTACCTCATTAACATATCACCATCATCAGTGTTGGAGGATAAGACTCCACATGAGGTATGTAATAGTAAGAAAACCTCTGTTTCACATATGAGGGTATTTTTCTCTAATGCATATGTACATGCTTCAAAGGAGAAAAGAACCAAGTTGGATAGTGTTAAGCAAACAAATCGTTCTTGCAGACAAGACCGATCTCCCTAGTATCAATTGATATCTAGAAACAAACAGGACAAGTAAGTCTATTTTTCTCTAAACATCTTACAATTCATTAATAAAAACTAAGAGGTGTTTTAGACCCTACCTTAAGTCCAACGCTAGTTTGTGGCAACCTTGCTCCAACAGCTTCAAAGAGTATCCCTTTTAATAACCTGCAAACACAAACAAGAACACATCAAAGAACAACTGCATAACTAATATAATAAATCATGTTCATCATAGTGATAAAGGAGTCTATGAAATAAACCATTAAACATAGCTTATTGAGAAAAATAAACTTGATTGTATTAACTTTGAAAAATAACTTTACAACCTTGATGCCTTGATGTTGTACAAGCTCTTCCCAGGGTCGAAGCAGGAATCTCCTCTACTTTGACAAGCCTCACTCTCTTCCAAATAATATCAAAAGGTATGTGATCTTTCATCTCAAAAGCTCAATTAGGAAGACTAAGTTCCAGCAGCATTTACCATAAAAAATATTCAGCTTTCAACCCCCTGAGTAACTAGCCCAAAGCTTCATTTTATAGTTCAAGGGAAGGAGGTTACAGGTCCACCATTGAAGGGATCGAGTCCTCCTTCAAGGGGATAAGCTCCTCACATCAAGGGTTTAGCTCCTTAAGGAATGGGATGTATGAACCCTCAAGGAGCGAACTTGTGAGTGCAAGATTCCCTCTAGAAGCTTCTAGAATTGACTCAAAGTGAGTTTTTAAGAATAAACTTGCGCCTTTTTAACTTTTACAGGAGTTTGCACACGTAAATGCAGATACAGAGCGGTGAGGTGCACAGGAGACATGACCAATGGGTGCAGTACCATAGGTAATGCTAAGAGAAAGTGAAAAACCTGAGTTTTAGAGACTTTTAAGGACTTTCTCTTATTTTCAAAGCTTGATATGCAGAGTTGAGGTTTAAGACTTGCAAAGGAGATATGTATGAGGGGTGATAGACTCATATTGATTGCAGAAAGTCAAAGTGACAATTTTTGTGCAACAGATTGCCCCCTAAAGTGCAAATTCTGTAATAGATGAGGATGGTTTTGTCATCTACGAAGAGTGAAGTGCTTTATCATTTCAAGGATCTTCCTGTGGATACCCTGGTTGGAACTTGTAAAAACATTCAATGCAATATATATATATACATATATATATATATATATATATAATATATATATATATTATATATATATTATTAATAATATCATCTGCTGAGGTAGGCTTCCCATACTGAGATCAAAACTAACTAGAAAACTATCTAAACTGCTATGATACAAGAATGATTTTGTAATACATCTCAAGTATAGACATATGTAGACACAGTATGGACGCAGCCATCTGTTTATGAATAGTCCACTATATAATGAATAAAAAAATTCCTCATAGATTGGATGGTGGAAACTAGATCCAGGGTCTTCATTTATTCTTCCCGAACTAGTACGATTCTATCCATGTGAATGAATGTGTCAAAGTCAACATGGTAGAAACCACTTTATTACTAGTCAATGATGCAAATTGTTAACAAGTGCGAGAGGAACCACCAGTAATGTCAATGGCCCTCAAAGTAATCATTACAATCCATGAAATGTGAATAAATGAGTCGATGTCGAACATGTCACAGAATCCTTTGATCGAAGGTAAATAATGCAACCTATCGTCAAAGGCGAGAAACCTGCCATTGAGGCATGCAAATTCCAAGGTACTGACGATTTCTAGATCATCTTTCTAGATAGTGAGTTGGAGTCGATAGAAATCGATCCGTCGTAGGCAAGCCCACAACACAAAATCATAGATCAAGTTTTGAAGAAATATATTTGGTAAGGACTAACTCAGGGATGGTCAGGATGGATGACATATATTTTGCAAATGAATGGTTTATTTGAACTAACCTCTTGAACACATAACGACACTGTAGATGGTTATGTGACAATTGACCCAAAGCTAATACCCAAAAACTGACTGAAGACTTTCAATATGGTTTGATTAACTATTAGGCAAAGGATTTCCCAACCCAGGTTCAGAAAAGGTGTCATGTTCAAGAGTGGTTAACTACTTTTCTAAACACAAAGTATAACAAATAGGTTCATTTTTCTCTATTTTCACCCACCATTTTTGACAAGTGCCTCTTTATTTTTGACAAGCTTGAGGAGGATAACCTTTTCTTGATTATAAGCTCATCCTTCAGATGGGTCCAACTTAGTTTAAAATTCGAACCCTAAGAAGGAGTGGTCCATTCCTGTTTGAAATTGTACATGTCCTTTATTGTTAAATTTTAACAAGTCTAGTATAGGAGAAACTCGTTGTTTTTCAATTTTAGGGAGTCAGAAGAAAAACTTAAGAAAACTCCATGGTTGTCCCTTTTCATAAATGTGTGTCTCCCAAGCCCGAAAAAGTATAAAATAATACTTGATTGAACCGCTTGACCATTATGATCAACGAGTAATTTTCATAATTAGTGCCTTCAATCTGAAAAAGTAAAAAAACGATCGAAAAGACGTCGTTTTATTACCAATATCGAACTTGAAATGACAAAAGTCCGACAATCTTTTCATGTTTATACAGTCAGAAAAGAGCTGTAAGTGGACCGTGCTTTTAATTCCGTTTTAACGAGTTTAAAAAGAAAAACTTGGCAATCTTTTCATATTTTACGAGTCAGAAAAGAGCTTAAAGAGGACTCTTATGTTTTTTTGTCGAAAATGATTAGTTCTCCCTGAAAATCCAATATTCTGCACAAAAACTCAAAACATTACAGATACCTGTTTAAAATTAATAAAATTGCATCAAAAGTGACCTTCTCAAAGTGAAAAATAAACAAATTAAAAATTCATTTATTTAAAAAATCTTATAAAAAGGGCTTTTGTAAATTCATTTTTACCGTTTGACTTTAGAGTGAAAGGTAAGAGATTTTTGTAAGAAAAATTCCTGTGAAGATTGCGGAAAATCCGACGGCTGGAATCGAAAACCGTACCCTTCAGGTAATCCACATCATCCCTAATTTGCATTTCATCCGTTTCATTTTCATTTTTAGGGCTTTAAAATTCATTTTTTAGGGAAATTTTGGTACCATGTGTACCCTGCGAATTGCGACTTTTTCGTACAAAAGAAAGAGTTTGGGTCCCGCACCTGCCATTAAGGACGAGTGTGAACCTATGCACTATCCCTAACCTGGCGGGTGCAGACCCTGCGAAACGCGTTTTGAAACCGTATCTTTTTTCATTTCTGCCGAAATGTTTTGAAATTACAAAATTCTAAACCACCTTTGTTGCAATGTAGGTACACAAAATGCTTGTTTGGCGGGAAAGGGAACACGAAGATGTGGATCAAGCCACATTACTCCATCCACCTTCAATACAGGCTTTAAAAGCCTACAGAATATTGAAATTCTGGGCCATACCTGGCATGAGGGCTCACGTAGACTTTCTATAATGGATGGTAGACAAGTGGAGTACACAGGACAAGTGTTTCAAAATTGGTGGATACCGGCTCGAAATCGAGCCAGAGGACATTTATTTTTTGACTGGCTTGCCCAATAGAGGTGAAGGATTATCTCTATTCAGGTCTAGGCCAGGTGGCCAGTCTGTCGCTAGTCTCCAACTAGAGTTTTTCAATGTCCAAACTACGGATAAACGGGTAGATGTTAAGACCATCTCCCATCCTGAACTTAAATTGATCGCATTTTCTGTCACTAGACTGTGTGGGAGTGTAGCATTGCATCTAGCTATTGGTTCCCAAATGTGCATGGCACTAGAGTGCTTCCGAGGCACCATATTCAACTGGTGCGATGCCATGTTGGCCAATGTGAAAGGCCAGCTGACTAGGGCAAAGAATGGACAACTAAAGAAATTTGGATATGGTTTCTTGGTTGTGAGCTTTGGCCTAGAGAGGGTACCAATGGTGGTTCCACAACAATTTTCCATTGAGGTTAGACTTCCTCGAGATCCTAGGATTATGCATTGGGTTGCAGTCATGGCTCGTCATCCCGAGGAGGGGTCTAAGGTTTTTTGATTCCCACCTGAGTATTTTCATTGGTTTGGAAACCAAATTCTCATGATACAGGACTTTCCATATGCTGGGATGGATTATCGTGATGATCCAGGCATGGCTCTTCCACCAGGAGAGCAATGGGATGATACAGGTAAAATTATTTTCAACATTTCCTAAATTTTTAAACTAATTTTTTTGTTTTTAAATCGTCCAAAAACTGAGAGTACAAAGTTTTAAATGCACATGTAGGTCCATGGTGACTAGCCACTCTCCTGCCTTATGAGAGAAGAAACCCTGCTGCTGTGGCACCAGCCCCACAGGACCAATCAGCAGAGACCTTGGCCGAATTGGAGAATCATCTAGAGCGCTTGATAGTAGATATTCCAAAGACTAGCATAGATGATATTCCTCTTAGGCTTCAACACTATGTGATTGGGGTCCTAGGACATTTTAGAAGGTTCCTTTGTAGGGTGCCTCGAGCAGTGGTTTCTTATCATGATCATCATTAGGGATAGGATGATCACCTTTGTAGACTTCATATTACATTTATATCTTTTTGTGTTATCATTTTTTCCAATCATAAGGTGTTTTTCAACCTATGATCGAAGACGATGTATATTTGACACACTTCTATGCTATGATATAACAGTATTATTGGCTATCTTGTATAACATATTTATTGAAGGTTTTTAAATTTACTATCTCGATTATTGCAAATGTCTATTTAACATTTGAGAAGCAACTTCATCTGCTAATGTGTTTAAATATCTTGGAATATGTTGAAATTCAATGTAGTCAAATTCACGTTCCAAGAGACGAACTCTAAAAAATAATCTTAATAATACTGGATTCTAATGGCATAAACCCTATTAAGCTGTAATACAACAAGTTCAGAATATAACCTTACAATCAAACTCTAAATCCCAAATGAGATGGATTCAGATAATAACTCAATCACTGCACTATACTCTACAATCTTATTTGTTGTTTGACCAAGGCTTACCCCATGCATAGATACTAACTCGTCAGAGGGTGAATAGATAACCCAAGCCGTGGAAGAAATATTCCATGTACTACGACCAACACCATCAACAAAACCAATGTATGTTTGAGAAGACGTCAACATCTGCAATATCAAGAGTAAAACTAAGATAAGAAATAATAATGATAAAACACTCTCTAAACTAGACACACTTTCTAATCTAAAACACACCAACTAGAAAGAAACTATTCTAACAAAATTCTCCACACCAAACTCTAAGCATAATATCTTTTTAGATAAAGCCCATTTCTGGGTCTACCTAAAGAGACACCATCAAAATATACTAATTCATAGGCCCCTTTGGCCAGCTTTTTCTTAACAACAAAAGGACCATGCCACATGGGTACAAATTTTCCAGCCCCTAGCTTATCGTTTGCTTGATCGTATAATAAAACTAGGTCCCTTCTGAAAAATTATGAGCTGTAACATTATGATCGTACTGAGATTTTATTTTTTTTACGTGAGTCTCGATTGCTAATGCAACATCACATCGATTCTTGACATCTAATTGAGCTGAGTACAACAAACATTTTTCCTCTTCAGAAGTGGCTCAGATTAACTCTATGGCTGTTTGCAATGATGGAATTTCGCATTCAATGGGTAACACTGCTTCCAACCCATAAACAAGTTGAAAATGAGTGAAACCTATTGATGTTTTGACTGAGGTTCAGTACGGACAAAGTGCTGAAAATAACATGTTATGGCAATTTGACTGATGAATACCAATGATTCGTCGGATCATGGTGACTAGAACTTTGTTGATTGCTTCAACCAGACCATTGGCCTATGGGTAATATGGAGTAGAGCTATCATGATGTAGGCCAAGCTGATCTATTAGTTCAGTCATCATGATGTTCTAAAAATGACTTCCATGATCAGTGATAATCGCTTGAGGAACATGAAACCTAGCAACTATATGATTGAAAACGAAAATAGCAGCATTTTTGTCGTCTGCCAAAAATGTAGGCATCGCCTCGGCCCACTTGGTAAAATAATCTACCGCAAGGATGATATACGCATGGCCCCCGGCCTAGTCAGGGTTACATGTAATAAAATCGATACCCCATTTTGCGAAAGGACCAACGACAATTATAGGGTGGAAAGGGGTAGGTGGAGCACGCATCTTTCGATCAAAAATTTGGCAATTGTTGCATTTCTGGACTGCATTGATACAATATTTAAATAAGGATGGCCAGAAATAACTAGTGCGCAATATCTTTTGGGCTGTGGCATACCCAGACATATGACTACCACACGCTCTAGAGTGACAGTCATTCAGAACCTTTTCAGCTTCTTCATGAGTTAAACAACGACGGAAAACAGAATCCATGCCACGATGATAGAGTGTATCTCCAATAATTCTGTACTGTTGGGATTGGAAACATATTTTCCTTTGCTGAGATCGTGAGATTTCAGGCCGAAATGATTTGGTTTGAAGATAGACAATTATATCCCCATACCATGGATCAAGAGACTGATAAGAAACAAAGATTTATCTACAAGCGATTCTTCTGCCACAGTTTCGGTATCAATACGCGGGAAGTCACATGTTATTTCCGCAAAAACCAAAGACTTCTTTGACTTGTATTTTTCAAATTCTAGGTCAAATTCCTGCAGGATAACAATCCATTTGGAATACTTGCCCCCTAGCAATTGTTTAGTCAAAATGTACGTCATTGGGTTACAGTCAGAAATTATTGTGGTTTTACGCAGTAAAATGTAGTGACGAAATCGCTGGACAACTTCAGAGTTTGACTAAGATAGTAAATCACATGTTCAGTGTTAAATTCATCTTCCTGAACTAAAACCATCCCAATGGTGGAATGAGAAGCAGCGAGGTACAAAAAGTAATCTTGGTTGTAGTTGGGAGGATGAAATAACAGTGCATGGTTTAACGCGTGTTTAAGTGCATCAAAATATTTATGAGCTATCTCATCCCAAAAGAATGGAGTTTTCTATTTCAATAACCTAGTAAAACCTTTTCTTATCTCGGCGTAGTTAGGAATGAATCAACGTAAAAATTTTGCTTTCCCTTGCAAGCTTTGGAGTTGGTGAAGAGTTGAAGGCGGAGGTAAGTTAACAATGGCTTCAATCTTCGAGGGATTGACATGAATGCCGGATTTTGAAACAACAAATCCGAGTAAGCGACCCGTTTCTATACAGAAAACAAATTTGTGTGGATTCAGCCTAATTCGATAATGCTTACATCTCATAAAGATGGCTCATAAATGAGTGAGATGATCGTCTCTACGTAATGAATGAGTAGGTAAATCATTGAGATAAGGATGCACAATGTGCTTGATGTCGTGAAATGGGTAAGACATAGCCCTTTGAAAAGTTTCTCTGATGTTCTTCAACCCAAAAGGTAATTTGCAATAAGCAAACGTCCCCCATGGACAATTGAAAGTCGTTTTTGGTTGATCAACAGGGAGTATGTTAATTTGATTGTAACCGGAAAAACCATCCATAAAGGAGAACATTTCACTGCCGGCACAATCATCAATTATTTGATCGATATAGGGGGTTTGGTAATTGTCTTTAGGACAATTTCGATTAATATCCCTACAATCAATACATATTCTTATTGTTCCTTGCCTTTTGTTAACATGACCAATATTCGATACCCAATTCGTTAAAGGAATTGGATATATGAAACCTTCTCGAAGTAACTTCTCAACTTCAGCTTTAATAGCAGCAGCTTTTCTTAGATGTATCTGACGCAAATGTTGCCGAACGAGTTTAGCATTTGGGTAAGTTTTTATTTCATGGATAACAATTGATGGATCGATTCCTAGAATTTCTTCGTATTACTAGGAAAACACATCACGAAATTCTTGAAATAGGGCTTTATAAGTTTGAATTTCTTCGTCCGTACAAGAAGCACCTATATGAATGTTTTCAATAATTCTGGGTTTCACTGAAATGTCAATAGGAATTGTTCAAGAAATATTTCCCAAATTCAACTCAGAATCAGGATGTTGTAGTGGATTTTGTGGTTCCTTGACATAATCAGTGGTAAAAATAGATCAAAAATCATTTTCAAAATGATCAAGCTCAGTTAAAAATGAAGATCGATGATAAATATCTTCCCATGGTAAATCATCAACAGACAAAAGTTCACGAATCTACTCATCGGTATGAAGAGGATCAAAAAAAGTTGTTGAATCTGAGGTTGAGATTGAAAGTGACTCCTCATGGACCACATTCATTGGATCAATTTCGGTTGAACTACATTTGGAAAATGACTGTAACGCCTAATATGCAACTTCAAAGGGACTCAAGGGAATGGCATCACCAAATGATTCCACCTCGGAATCAGAAGGTACGATCCAAGGATCATCAGAAACAATAGTGTTCAATGAAATCATGTGAATAGTTGCAAAAGAAGGTTATACGTTAGGAGGAGGAAAAGAAAAAGTTCCTAGTAAGCCAGAATGTTTAACTAATCCCATCCCAACATCCTTATAAGGGATAGTTGTTATACCGACATGTTGGATACTCTCAAAAGAGGCTGGGTCGGATGAAAAATAATTAAACTGATCTATTGTAACGATCTTTCCATTATGAGGGAATTTAATAAGCTGAAAGACCGATGAAACAATAGCAGCCGTAGCGTAAGACTAACTACGACCCAAAAGAAGGTTGTAATCTAAAGGCGCATCAACTACTTCACATCTAGATTAACAGTTTTGCCTTCTACCCCTATAGGTAAATTCTGCAAAATGCCAAAAGGATGAAACCATCGGCCATCAAAAGCCTTTAAAATTTTCGGGGATTGATTGAGCGTAGGAGAACCAAGCGATCTCCAACACTGAATCGACATGATACAAGTTGAAGCTCCCTCATCAATCACAGTGTGAAAGAAAGTTCTATTTTTGACTAATGCTGGGATCTCGAAATCCATTTGATGAGGAAAGTGAGGTGTACTATTTTCTAAATCGAAGATTATAAGATTGAAATCCTGAGCGTCAACAGCTCTTGTAGCAAACAAAAGAAATTTACGCCCTGTTGGACATGATTGCAGCACCTCCAAAGCCGACATTGCTGAAGGGGATATAGCTAAATCTTCAACATTGTTATAGTTCTGAGCATCTTTATTAGGTATAAGGATGGTTTAAAAGGTTATAAGCTTTTGAATCTAGAAACAAGGAAGGTTGCGTATAGCGAAGATGTGGTGTTTAGAGAGATAAAATATGTTATTAAACATGAAGTCCTACCAAAGGAACTGTTATCACCAAAGAAATGATCATCTAGCCTAATTTACTAGATGGATCGAAGTACACCATGTAAAGCCAATTTTACCATAGTAAAATTACTTTCATTTTCAGAAATTACCTAATAAACCACCTTTACTAAGTAATTTATAGGTAAACCCATGAAGAGTAATTAAATAAATCAATATTGATTTGATTTTCTTCTAGGAATAATTAATTTAACCATTGCTTTATTATTATTCATTGTCAAATTTGACCCAATCATGAAAAATAAACAAAAAAGTCATTATTTGTGTTATTTTTCTCTAAGAATAATTAATTAATCACTAATTAATTAATATTCTTTTTTAAATTTGACTAAATCCCTTAGGAATAATTAAATAAATCATTATTTGTTTATTATTTCTTAACTAATTCATTGAGAAAATAAATAAATAATTTATTTATTTATTATTTCTCAATAAAAGTTTAAATACTTTTTCCCTCCTAAACAAATGTAATCAAATATTCCAAGTGCTAATTCCGAGAATGGGATGAATAATATTTTACTATTGCTCATTATTCGAGGATAACTCAATATTTTGTTATAAATAGGAGGGTTTTCCATTAATTATTCGCTTTTGATTATTTTCATTGTTGTTTTCACTGTTGTAACTCTGATTATTTTCATTGTTGCACACCATATTGTTGTTGGGTTTATGCATTAGAGAGGAGAGAGACTCTACAGAAGCTGAAAGCATTTGGAGATAGCTAAGCACCCATCCCATAGAGGGGCAATGGTAACATATATTTGTTCACTTCACAGATGTTTCCATTGGATGTTTTGGGGTTATTATTCTTTATTTCATTGTTTAACTATGATTGCACCATAGATTAGAATTTTGGTAGGTTTTGTTTTTGTTAGTAGCTGCAGATCTACAATTTTTAGTAGTCATTTCTATTGTTGAGATTGTTTGTCATCCACAATCTTAAGTGGGTTCTTTTCCTACATCATTGAGAAGAAAAAACTACAACAAATTGGCGAATCCACTGGATTTTACACTTCAGATCTAGAGAATTGGGTGACCTTTGGTTTTCATCTTAGGGTTTCTTCTTTTTTAATTATATTAATGTTTCCTAGTGTTTTAACCCTAGATCTGATAAATTGTTGAGTTCCATAAGCTTTTTGGTTGTTTCCATAGGTCACAGGAACTAGTCATGGCAAAGGCGACACTTTTTTTAGAAATTTGTAGACGAGAAGTCTTAGAGTAAAAATCACATTTTTTAGCCCAAAAGGTGCGATCTAGGCTCCAGAATGCAACCTTTTGCCCAAAAAGCGTGATTTCATCAAAAAAAGGTTAGATGGTTTTTCTCAAATCTATTTCTTGGTTTTCCTAAGAGTTCTCTGTAGGTTTCTAGCCTCTGTCTCATCCGCCTAGGCCTTGATCCATTTTATTTTACTAGTTGAAGTTGAATTTACCCTCCCTTGGGGATTCTACTACACTTACGCCTTTGTAGCAAGAGTTTAGCTGCATGAGAAGTCTAAGTTTTTGCAAAACTTTCAGTCATATTTTCTAGATCGATAACCTTTTGTTTCAGACCTGATAAGATAGGTTACTACCATCCATATTTTCACATTCAAACTTGTTTGGTCATTCCCTTAGGGTCCCATCGGTTACCCTAGGTGTTTCAACCATCTCCCTATATTTTTGCAGCAATCTCCCGTCTAGTTTTTTATTATTTTTGCACCCCTTTCTAGTAGTTTAAAGTCCCTTGATCCTAGTCACATTGAGATTCAGATCTCTTGACCATTTCAATGTATTATTCCATCGGTTTAGGCACCTAGTAGTATAGTGTTTGCAAACCCAGTTTCTGTGGGTTTTAGTTAATTCTTTTGCTGTTTATTTTTTGTTATTTATTTCAATTTATTTACAACAAGCATTTTCCTTTCTTTACAAACATGATCTGGGCCTAATAAATTAATAAACTTGCACACACAAGCACAACTTAAGTGAAGGGCACTTGGTTTACATTGCCAAGACAAGACTTAACATAATAAATTTATCTCAGTGCATCAGAGATAGAAGATATATTATTGATCTCCCTTCACCATTTCCATGTTCTGTGTGCCCTTCCATCATTGCACCACCAAAGTGTGAGTCGCGGAGATTATCAGGCCTTCAGCCTAAGTTTCTACTTGGGCATATTACTTCTCCGATTGGGTTCGAGTTCAAAGCCCTCCAAGTCCCCATGTTTACTCTTCTCTTGATTCCTCATCTAATTTCGAGCCTCCTTCACTGCATATCATCACCATGTCTAGATGCACAGCTAGCGCAGGAACCAAACGTAGTGGTGGCTCCAGTTCTAGACTAGTAATCACATCAGATGGAACAGCCTCAAGAACTATTTTGGCGGCCCCCATGCTCCCTTTTATGGTTGGGTTAAGTCTACCAGATCATAACCAGTTCATAAATTACCCATAAACCATGATGTTGGTTCGCCCTCTATACTGACTAAGCTTCCCTCAAACATCCCAATATTTCAGGGTATCATTGGAGAGGTTCCTACTAACCATGTTCGATCTTTCCACATGTGGTGTTTGTCTAACTCCATAACCAATTACTCCATTAGTCTTTGGCTCTTCCAACAAAATCTCACTGGAGATGCTGCAAAATGGTATGTAGACTAGCCCACCACCTCTCATTCCATTTTCGCGACGCTTGCTAAAGTTTTCTTATCATATTTATAGCTACCTCTCTAGTATGACACTGGTATTGAGCTTTTGACCACATTTCATAATTCCTCCACTACTCACCTTAATAACCATGTCCAAGAGTGGATTCAAAGTAGGAGCACCTGTCGTGCCCCCCTTCAAAGATAGTTTCTATCTAGATTGGTTTCTTAATATCCTTTTATCCCCCTTCAGAAAATATGTCACATCCCATTTTCCTTATACCGAGGAAGAAGCTCTCTAGACCGCTTTGAGACATGATCTGATTTATGATAAATCATGTATTTTCTATACCATTACTCTATACCTCCCTCATCCTGGTAGTGCTAATGCACCTACAACATCTCACGCCACCGACGGTATCGTTGGATCCCTTTCACACTCTTCACCATATCCTCAAAAGTGTTATGTCTATCCATAGGGGGGCACGAGTTCCTCCAACATTTATGCACTTCATGCTAGCAACATGTTTCCAGGGCCCCAACCTATCTACCAAATTGTTCCTCCTCCTTATGCAGAGCTTCGCACTCCAACTCTTCAAACATTAACGCTGCAACCTCTCATGCATCCTCAACCCTAGCAGCCACCACTCCCTCAGACTCATGTGTTTGCACAATAGAGTGATACCAATCCATAGAATTCGAAGAAAAATAATAAGGGGAAGGGTAACAAGGGTAACCAGGGTAACCAAGGTCACTAGCCTAGTGAACCCCAAGGGAACCAACCCAACACCAACAAAAAGCAACATGGTGGCCAACCCAAGCAAAAAAAGGGTTATTCATACGAATAAGCCTTGTGCATGTTGTGGTGTACATGGCCACTGCACACATGAGTGTGCCCTTTTACCCTATATGTGCCAACTATGGGAAGCTCAAGCAACTTCTCGAGGTCAACAATTACCTCAGAATCTTGCGCCACCTCAACTGGTCGTGCTCAGAAATCCTTTCCCTCAATAAGGATTTGTTGTTTCTCAACGTTAGTGAAAGAAACCCACCTTCCCCAACCTTCTGGTCTCGGTGACTACCAAATCTTGATGATGAACTCTAGGGAGGTTAACCCCTCCAATATCAACCTACAAAATCAGTTGTGTCAATATGACAAGCCCTCCACTTCGTCAACTACCAACTCCAAAACCAAAGTGTCCAATGATCCTCTTATGACACAAAATGGTCCTTTACAGATCCCTCAACGCAAAGTTGAGGCCATTCGAAAGATCCCAAAGGGACCATTAGGTCATAATGTGGCTTTTAATAGTGTTGCCCATACATACATTATAGTAGATGACTTTGCGCAATCACATGTCGCCATATCGACACTAGAAGTCCTCGAGTTGTGCACTTCTCGAAAGAAGGCTCTACTAACCACCTTGGGTGCAGTGGATCCTTTTGACGACCATTTTATTGTCTTCCTAGTTGATACATCAAAACACCCCCCATTACCTTCATCTGTTACTTTTCCAGATATCAGTTAGAGTCTGTAATGCCATTATCTCCTAATGCACTATTGACAAAGACACAACCACCTGTGCAATGTCCACTGATATTTGGAAACAACTCAAGTCACCTGAGTCGTCCCCCTCCACCATCACTTTGTTGGATGGACACTCCTCCCAGCCCCTTGGCATGTATCACAACTATCTAGTGACCCTTGCAGGCGAAAATGTCCATGTATATATCAAAGTCATTGATTCCCCTTTAGATTACAACACCTTCTTAGGTCATAGTTACACATATGCCATGTAATTTATCACATATGCACTATTTCGTAAGATGTACTTCCCCGATGAAGGGAAGATCGACACCATAGATCAGTTGACTTACTACAATCCAGCATCCATGACCTCCCCCAAGTCCATCATCTTGTCGGTGTCTGATATATAGTCGTCAACTCCTTGTACCATTGTCTCACTCGAAGTCTATAAAGATTCCTCATTATTGGGTACTTTCCCTGGTCCTCCCCCTCCATTCTTGAACCTGCTTCCATGAGTGTTCGCATGCTACAAGTATCATGGGCTACCCTTAACTAGTTTGGTACACCTCTTGAATAAACAATTCCTCAGCATCTTGTTGTTTTTCTCCCAACCAAACCCTTTCGACCCACTCCCCTAGGACCTCCTCCATTTGTGGGTGCCTCTCCTATGTTCCCACATGGAACAGTTCCGCCAGGTCTTAACCATACAAGAACTAGTCCACTGGGACATTATCTTGTCAGCAAGATACCTTTCTTATTGCCCCCTTTGAGAATTTCTTTTGTACCTATCATGGCTTCCTCGGTCCTTCCTAAAATTACCCTTGGGATTCCAGTATAGTACATTGATCCCCTTACAAATGTTCCACTTGGTCTACCAAGACCGTATCACACTTTGGCCCTAGTTCAACCAGTCCCCATGACCCCTATCGCTGCCTCAGTACCATCCAAACCTCAATAAGAACCACCCTCTATTGTGAAAGAATCTAGCCATGGGGGCAAAGACAAAAGGAAAGATTCAAAGGACAAGGCTCCCCAAGCTCCTCCAGCCCTAAGGCCCCAAAGTGTTGCAATTTATTCGAAGTTGTTTGGCATGCTACCAACAATTGTCCCAAACTTCCTCAACTAAAAGCATTGGTTCATGAAGCATTCACTGAGTCGAATATTTTGGAAGTCCATGTTAACATACCAGTCCCACCTAAAAAAGTAAAAAAACTTCACACAAACAACCCTTGTTCCCTTTGTGATCTTAATGGTCACTATTCCAATTGTTTCCCTTGTCTCGATGAGTTTCGCGATTGTCTTGTGGCGATTCATGAATATGAGGCCACTCTTAGTACAACCTCTAGTCCTATACTTATTGATTCTACTACCACCAGTTAACTAAAATAGGGAAACTCTACCCCATCTATTGTGATCCCCTCCCCCGACGTTGAGATGATGGACACCATAGGCCCCATTCTTTACCAATTGTCATCCTTGAGTTCCTCGTTAGCAAACCTTCCTAAGGTTTCTACATGCATTTCTACTAAACATTTTTCGAAAGAATCCGAGGTCTCAACATTAGTAGATCCTCCGTCTACGAGCTTGTTGTATACCATTTCAAACGATGCGTATGTGAACCTTTTTCCTCTAGTTTATGCTCTAGGTGATGCCGCCACATCATGTAGTCAACCTTCCTCCCATCTACCCATCTCCCAGCCTGATGAGGACTCCATCGAAGCTATGTCTACCCCTAATTACCTCTACACTTGAGTAAGGGGGCATTCCTTCATGAGGATTTCAAAGGCCACCTCCTTCTTAATTCTCCCAATGCGTTCTACCTCTAAAACAATTTCTCACGGCACATCCCTTTGATTTGCATGTCTTTATTTCTGCCATGTACTTAAATAGATTGCATCATCTCATCCATTTTCTTTTGCACCTTTCAGATGGATCCATCATCGACACTGTACATCAGCCATGCCGATGGTGCAAGTCACTTCTCCCAAAATCTAGTCTTGATAGCTTGAGCCATTTTTACCCTATTGCATACATTAGTTCTTTCAAACGACATGTGCATTTGATTTGCCACCAATACTCAAGTTGAATATGATGGAGTGATAGGTTTGTTAGTCGATGTCCTCTCTCATAGCATCCTTCATATTAATGTTCATTTAGATTCCTTGCTACTTGTCATGCAATTGAATAGTGTATCTCATGTGCATAACCAATTCCTATTTAGAAAATACCTACGAGTGAAGTTATTCATACGTGAATTTGAAACTAATAAATTTATTCATTTTCCTAGAGCCCAAAATAACTATGTAGATACCATGCAAACAACATTCCAGATTGGCATTTATCACATGCATACCACAGAAGATAACCACACAAATTGTGAATCATCATCATCATACAAAATGCATAATCATATTATGTATCATAAAAGTGTTTGGAGCCATAGCTCTAAATACATCCAACATGCCCATAGCATGTTACAAAAATCACAATCAAAGGGACAGACATGTCCCTCCATCTAGTCATTATCCAACGGATCTCACGCCAAAGACTCTACTCCACCTGCATGTACATTGTGTACTTCCTGACGTGCCATTGTGACACACCACACGATACCTCTCCACTCTGAGGGAAGACAGGTGCACTCATTTGTGTACCGATCCTCTAAGTTGTGCCATCCACACTCTGAAACCCTGGTCAAGACTACATCAAACCTATGATGAAAATTAGAAAGCAGCATATATACTCCATACCCTACTGTGAAGATGATGTCCCTCGATTTGTAGCCCAAGGTGTTGTGGCTTGGCTTGCATATCTTGTCGGATTCACTAGTGCTATGTCTGCATACAACATGTTTCACACTTAGTACCACATACAAATGACAGAAATATAAAATGCACCATAAAACATAGCAACTTAACACTTACTGTCTAGTCCACATGCTCACCCGAATGGAAGTGGCAAGTCAGGGTCCCCGTGATAGTTCATCCTGCTATAAGGGTAGTCATCAATGTAAATGGGCATCTAGTCCCAGTGTGCAAAAAACTTGGGTCGAAACACTTGTCTGACTCCCCCTCCTCCTCCCCTCTGCAATAGCTGCCTCTAGTGATGCATCTAGGCTCCTAAGTGCCCCCTTCTTGGATCTGTACATGAGGACAGATAATGGGTATCTTCTTAAAGAAAAATGCACATAGTATACTATACCAAAAGTGTAGTCATGATTCACCTACTTCCTACAAAGACTCAACTATTATTTCACTAACAACGGTATCATCTGGGCTCACCGATAGTAGGTCCTAGCGAAAACACTCTCAACCAACATCATCTACCCTCCATTGATGTGGTGGAACGACTAGCTATCCCAGACCCGTAGCATAGCTGCAACAAAAGCCTGTGTCTCTAGCCTCTCTAGATCAATAAGCGAGATAGTTGTGCCCTTGACACAAACACCCCATCAATAATGGCTCTCCATGAACTCAGTAATGTTCCTCCAGCAAGGTAACACCGAATGAATATCCCCCACCACTCCGAGGGGAGGGAGTCTGGTCAAGAAGTAAATATCTTGTAATTTGAGCTCGATCTTGTGCCCCTACATGACAAAGACCTCTTTTTCTAGATCCCAGTAGCTCACAATTCCCTATAGCAAGGGCTCACCTGCCCTCATCAATGGGTTCTCTACCAACTTGAGAACCCCATAATGATCTAATGCCCCTCGAGCCACTTGATCCCACTAGATCTCAGATTGAAGAGTATCTAAGTCTCATTCATGCCAGTTGATTTTTAGCTCTTCCATATCTGAAAAACACCACATCTTGTCTGATCAGAAAAGAAAACAACAAGCTAAAATGATCAACCTGCAACCCCCACCAAGCTAGCAGACCAACCATTCGTCCAGCCACAAATCACATTTTTCAACCCACAAAGTGCGAGCTCACATGTTTCTACTTGTTTCCTGTGAGCCAAATCACACTTCTGGTTCCAAAAAGTGTGATGCGACTATGTGCAAGGGCAAGGGTCTCTGATGGAGCTGCTAGGTGCCAAAAATCAGGAAATAAACCACTGAAATTGAGGACATGAGTAAGTCCACCTACTTGAAAGTTGCAGATCCTGATTTCGATGGTCGACTTTTTTGCTATGATCTCCATAAGATTTAGGGCCTTTTCCTCCTCTCAAAATTCACCATAGCTCACTTAGAAAATGAATCCAAATTGGAGGGAAAACACCCTTTTCATAGAAAAGTCAATAATTTTTTTCTTGCACATTGTGACTAGACTATAACTCCATTTGATGAGCCATCAGAACCATTGGAAATATCTCACTAAGCTCTAAAATGGGTCTTCTTTAGTTTCAGATGATTTGACATTTCACTAGTAAACCATTTTTGTAAGAAGGTCAATTCGTCGCCCCTCAAAATCAACTTTCGTCATAAACTGACACCTGTACTTTGAGTTCCACCTCCTCTAAATACTTGTCGTATGATATGTTGATTCTTGTCGTTAGTAAACATCATTTAATCATGTTTGGGTAGTGTCATCGAATCGCCCTTGTTTAAAGCATCTGCGATGAGTCACCCTTGCATCCTTGGTGTCTATTTCATGTGCCATCATCTCATGTCACAATATTCCATCCATATTTGCATATCATCCATCCTGTGTTACCCATTTTGGCCTCCAGTCATACTTTCCCATTCTCCTATGGAGTTGAGTCAGTTGCTTCCACACCAGCACTTTATGCTCTGATAGGGGTAGTCGACTGTTTGTCCCTCAATTCCCTTTTTCCCATCATCCTTGATGTTAGTCCAACAGTCACATTACTATTTTCCGTGGTGCTTTAGTTGAGGATGCTCATTGCCTCATCTATCCTGGGCCCTACTGTGTCGACATCAACTCATTTATTTGAGAAGAATGGCCTAGAGGGCACTATATCTCAATTCTATCTTCCATTCTTGTTCGATGCCTTGGATCGAGAAGAGGGTCTCATTATTTCCCTTTTACTTGGCCGTTTCATGTTTGTGATCCATACAATTGATTGTCTACTAATGCAGTAGATTGTACTAGTGTTTTCTGGTTATGTGTGAGATTTTTCAGACCTCATGAGGGGGTGGTCCTTCAAGTAACCCCCCACATGCCCGAATTCATACCTACTATATTACATCGTCAGATGCAGTTCAACAAAGTTGATGGGTTCAATTCCTATTGGTCGTAGTGTTCATAACATGCACATCTCCTTCAAATGATCCATTCAGTTTTACGGAGCCCCTCCTTGTTCAGTAGGGCTTCTTTGGTTGTTCTACCCTCCCTCCCACCAATTTTTTGAGGGAATGGAATTTGTATCTCATGTACTCATGTATTATTGTATTCAATCCTGGCTCATGTTTTTACCAGGTGCATTATTTATATGGGACACATTGTATTATTTTTTGGCTCTATTATGTCAGCGTGTAATTTACCATTCATCATGTACTTTATTGCTTAGTTTCATATTTCTAGGCGAACCATTATTTTTGTACTAAGTTATCTTGGTGGGTATGGGTATGCCTCCCTCGACTCATTGAGGTCCAATACCACAAAATAAAAGGAGACTTACATTAGTCTCACCCCCTTTGTCACTATCCTATCTTAGCTTCAACTTCATTGATCTCTCTCTCTCTCTCTCCTCGACTCCCCTCTGTTGTCCAAGTGATTTTGTCTTTAAAATGTACTTCGGTCATACATTTTTATCCTAACACTCGTACCTTGGGGGGCAATTGGTTTTCACCCAAAAATTTAATTTATTCTAGAATAGTCTAGCCTACTCTATCATACTCTAACCTATCTTAGCCTACTCTAGCCTAGCCTACTCTAGCCTACTAGGCTACTCTAGCCTATCCTAGCCTACTTTACAGTACTTTAGCCTACCCTAGCCTAGCCTACCTTAGTCTACTCTATCCTATATTATCCTAGCCTAGCCTACCTTACCGTAATCTAGCCTAGTCTTACTAACATTAGCCTAGCTTAGTTTATCTTAATAGTTGCTTATCCTCTTCTACTCTAACCTACTCTAACCTACTCCAGCATACTCTATAATACCATAGCTTAGCTTAGCCAACTCTAGCCTAACCTATTCCAATCTAACCTACTCTGAACTAACCTATTTTAGGCTACTCTACTCTAGCCTATTCTAGCCTACTTTAGCGTACTTTAGCCAACCCTAACCTAGCCTAACTTAGCCAACTCTATCCTATTCTAACCTAGCTTAGCTTGTCCTAGCCTACTCTAGCCTAACATTGCCTACATTAGTCTAGCCTACTTTAGCCTAGGTTAGATTATCTTTATAGTTGCTTATCGTCTTCTACTCTAACCTACTCTAACCTATCCTAGCCTACTCTATCCTACTCTAGTTTAGCCTACTCTAGCATACCCTATTCTAGTCTAACCTATTCTAACCTAACATGGCTTACTTAGCCTACTCTACTCTAGCCTAGCCAAGCCTACTTTAACCTACTTTAACCTAACATACCTTAACCTACTCTATCATATCCTATCTTAACCTAGCTTGTCCTAACCTACTCTATCATATCCTATCCTAACCTAGCATGTCCTAACCTACTCTATCCCATCATAGTCTAGCCTACTCTAGCCTAGCCTAAAATAACCATGAATAGCCTATCTACTCTAGCCTACTCTTGCCTAGCCTAGTCTAGTATATCCTATTCTACTCTAACGTAGCTTTTCCTAACCTAATCTACCATATCTTATCCTAACCTAACCTGTCCTAACCTAATCTATCCCATCATAGCCTAGCCTACTCTAGCCTAGCCTAAAATAACCATGAATAGCCTCTAGCCTAGTCTAGCCTACTCTAGCCTAGTCTAGCCTACTATATCCTACTTTGGCCTAACTTAGATCACTTAAGCATAATGTACTCTAACTTAGCCTATTTTAGTCCAAGCTACTCTAGTCTAGCCTAGCCTAACTTCGCCTACTCTACTCTAGCCTACTAGGCTACTCTAGCATACCCTAACCTACTTTAGCCTACCTTAGCCTAGCTTACCCTAGCCTACTCTACCATATCATATCCTAGTGTATCATATCCTAGACTACTCTACTCTAGCCTTGTCTAGCCTAGCCTAGCCTATCTTGGCCTATCCTAGCCTAGCCTAGCCTAGCCTAGCCTAGCATATCCTAGCCTAGCCTATCTTAGCCTATCCTAGCCTAGCCTATGCTAGCCTATCCTATCCTAGCCTACTCTAGCCTACTCTACTCTAGCCTCTCCTAACCTATGCTACTCCAACCTCACCTACTCTACAATAGCCTACTCTACTCTACTCTAGCCTAGCCTACTTTACCCTAGCCTGACCTAGCATACTCTATTCTACTCTAGCCTATCCTATTCTACTCAAACCTACTATAGCCGAGCCTAGCCTACTCTAGCTTAACCTACTATAGCCTAACCTATTCTTGTCTAACCTACTCTAGCCTATCCTAGCTTATCCTACTCTACTCTAGGTGACTCGGCTACTTTAACATAGCCAAGCCTACTTTAGGCTACCCTAGCCTACCCTACCCTACTGTATTAAATCCTATCCTATCCTACCCTACCGTATCCTAGCCTACTCTATCCTATCATAGGCTAGCCTATCCCTGGCTTACTCTAACTAAACCTAGCCTACCCTAGCCTATCTACTCTATCCCAGTCTACTCTATCCTATTCTACTCTAACCAACTCTAGCCTAGACTACTATATCCTCCTCTAGCCTAGCTTGGCTTACTCTATCCTAGCGTACTCTAGCCTAGCCTATCTTAGCCTACTTTACTCTAGCCTACTATAGCCTACCCTATCCTAGCTTAATCTACGTTATCGTAGTCTAGCCTATCCTAGCCTACTCTAATCTAGTCTCGCCTATCCTATCCTAGACTAAACTAGCCTAGCCTAGCCTAGCCTAAGCTAGCCTACTCTACTCTATCCTAGCCTAGTGGAGTCTACTCTACTCTAGCCTACCCTAGCCTAGCCTAACCTACTCTACTCTAGCCTAGCCTAGCCTACTCTAGCCTACTCTACTCTACTCTAGCCTAGCCTTGCCTACGCTAGCCTTACTCTAGTCTCGCATAGCCTACTCTAGCCTAGCCTAGCCTAGCTTAACCTACTCTTGTGTATTGTAATCTAGCCTAGCCTAAAATAACCATGAATAGCCTCTAGCCTACTCTAGCCTACTCTAGCCTAGTCTAGCCTACTATATTATACTTTGGCCTAACTTAGATCACTTAAGCATAATGTACTCTAACTTAGCCTATTTTAGTCCAAGCTACTCTAGTCTAGCCTAGCCTAGCTTCGCCTACTCTACTCTAGCCTACTAGGCTACTCTAGCATAGACTAACCTACTTTAGCCTACCTTAGCCTAGCTTACCCTAGCCTACTCTACCATATCATATCCTAGTGTATCATATCCTAGACTACTCTACTATAGCCTTGTCTAGCCTAGCCTAGCCTATCTTGGCCTATCCTAGCCTAGCCTAGCCTAGCCTAGCTTAGCATATCCTAGCCTAGCCTATCCTATCCTATCCTAGCCTACTCTATTCTAGCCTATGCTAGCCTATCCTATCGTAGCCTACTCTAGCCTACTCTACTCTAGCCTCTCCTAACCTATGCTACTCCAACCTCACCTACTCTACAATAGCCTACTCTACTCTACTCTAGCCTAGCCTACTTTACCCTAGCCTGACCTAGCATACTCTATTCTACTCTAGCCTATCCTATTCTACTCAAACCTACTATAGCCGAGCCTAGCCTACTCTAGCTTAACCTACTATAGCCTAACCTATTCTTGTCTAACCTACTCTAGCCTATCCTAGCTTATCCTACTCTACTCTAGGTGACTCGGCTACTTTAACATAGCCAAGCCTACTTTAGGCTACCCTAGCCTACCCTACCCTACTGTATTAAATCCTATCCTATCCTACCCTACCGTATCCTAGCCTACTCTATCCTATCATAGGCTAGCCTATCCCTGGCTTACTCTAACTAAACCTAGCCTACCCTAGCCTATCTACTCTATCCCAGTCTACTCTATCCTATTCTACTCTAACCAACTCTAGCCTAGACTACTATATCCTCCTCTAGCCTAGCTTGGCTTACTCTATCCTAGCGTACTCTAGCCTAGCCTATCTTAGCCTACTTTACTCTAGCCTACTATAGCCTACCCTATCCTAGCTTAACCTACGTTATCCTAGTCTAGCCTATCCTAGCCTACTCTAATCTAGTCTCACCTATCCTATCCTAGACTAAACTAGCCTAGCCTAGCCTAGCCTAAGCTAGCCTACTATACTCTATCCTAGCCTAGCCGAGTCTACTCTACTCTAGCCTACCCTAGCCTAGCCTAACCTACTCTACTCTAGCCTAGCCTAGCCTACTCTAGCCTACTCTACTCTACTCTAGCCTAGCCTTGCCTACTCTAGCCTTACTCTAGCCTAGCCTAGCCTAGCTTAACCTACTCTTCTCTATTGTAATCTAGCTTATCCTACTCTACTCTACTCTACTCTAGCCTTACTCTACTCTAGCCCACTCTACTCTAGCCTACTCTAGCATAGCCTACCCTACTCTAGCCTAACCTAGCCTAGCCTAGCTTACTATACTCTACCTTAGCTTACTCTACTGTAGCCTAGCTTACTCTACTCTACCTTAGCCTACTCTACTCTAGCCTAGCCTACTCTAGGATTAATCTAGCCTTACCTAGTCTAGCATACTCTATTCTAGCATAATCTACTCTAGCCAACTCTACTCTACTCTACTCTATTCTACTCTAGCCTAGCCTAATCTACTCTAGTTTAGCCTACCCTAGGATACTCTAGCATAGCCTAGCCTACTCTATCCTACTCTAGCCTAGCTAGCCTACTCTAGCCTAGCTAGCCTACTCTAGCCTACTCTACTCTAGCCTAGCATAGTCTACTCTACCGTAGCCTATCCTAGCCTACTCTACTCTAACCTAGCCTAGTCTTGCTTACTCTATTCTAGCTTAGCCTAGCTTACTCTAGCCTATCCTAGCCTGCTCTACCCAAGCTTAGTTGAGCCTACTCAAGCATAAGGTACTCTAGCCTAGCCTATTCTAGTATAACCTACTCTAGCCTAGCCTAGCTTAGTCTACTCTACTCTCACCTAGCTTAGCCTACTTTAGCCTACCCTATCCTATCCCAGTCTAGCCTAGCCTACTTTAGCCTAGCCTAGCATAGCCTAACCTAGCGTACTCTATCCTAGCCTACTCTAATCTACTGTAGCCTAACCTAACCTGACCTATCCTATGTTATCCTAGCCTAGTCTAACCTACTCCAGTCTAACCTAGGCTACTCTACTCTACTCTAGCCTAGCCTACTCTAACCTAGCCTAGCGTGTCCTAGCCTACTCTACTCTACTCTAGCATAGAATATCCTAACCTATCCTACTCTATCCTATCCTAGCCTATCCTATCCTAGCCTAGCCTAATCTACTCTAACCTAGCTTACTCTACTATAGCCTAGCCTGCTCTACCCTACCCTACTCTACTCTAGCCTAGCCTTGCCTACTCTATCCTACTCTAGCCTAGCCTAGTCTACTCTACTCTATCCTACCATAACCTAACATACTCCGCTCTATTCTACTCTAGCTTAGCCTACTCTATCCTTACTCTACTCTAGCCTACCCTACTCTAGCCTAGCCTACTCTAACCAAGCCTACTTTAATCTACTCTAACCTACACTAGCCTAGCTTACTCTACTCTAGCCTAGCCTATCCTAGCCTACTCTAGCCTAGCCTAGCCTACTCTAACCTACTATCCTACTCTAGCCTAATATACTCTAGCCTAGCTTATCCTAGCCTACCCTATCCTAGGCTACCCTACTCCACTCTACTCTAATCTGGCCTAGCCTATCCTATCCTAACCTACTCTATCCTATCAGAGCCTAGCCTATCCTATCCTTTCCTACCCTACTCTACTCTAACCTAGCATATTCTATTCTAGCCTCACATGTCCTACTCTACCCTACCCTACTCTACTCTACTCTAGGCTAGCCTAGCCTACTCTATCCTAGCTTAGCTTAGCCTAGCCTACTCTACTCTAGCCTAGCATAGTCTAACATACTCTACTCTAATCGACTCTAGCTTAGCTTAGCCTACCCTACTCTATCCTTACTTTACTCTAGCCTACCCTACTCTATCCTTACTCTACTCTAGCCTACCCTACTCTAACCTCGCCTAGCCTACTCTAACCTCTCCTAGCCTACCTTACTCTACTATAGCCTAGCCTAGCTTACTCTACCCTAGCTTAGCTTAGCCTACTCTAACCTACTATGCTACTCAAGCCTAACCTACTCTAGCATAGGCTAGCCTACCCTAGCCACACCTAGCCTAGCCTAGGCTAGCCTAGTCTAGCCTAGACTAGTCTAGCCTAGTGTAGTCTAGCCTAGCCTAGCCTAATCTAAGCTAGGCCTAGCTTACTCTACTCTAACCTATCCTAGCCTAGCTTACTCTACCCTAGCCTAGCCTACTCTACCCTATCTTATCTTAGCCTACTCTAACCTACTACCCTACTCTAGCTTAATCTACTATAGCCTAACCTAGCCTACTCTACCATAGCCTACTCTAGACTAGCCTACCCTAGCTTGTCTTAGCCTACTCTAAACTACTACCCTACTCTAGCTTAATCTACTATAGCCTAACCTAGTCTACTCTACCCTAGCCTACCCTAGACTAGCCTAGCCTACTCTAGACTAGCCTAGCCTACTCTAGCCTAGCCTACTCTACCCTAGCCTACTCTACCCTAGCCTAGCCTAGCCTACTCTATCTTAGCCTAATCTAACCTAGTCTACTCTAGCCTAGCCTAGCCTACTCTAGCCTATCTTATTCTACTATAGCCTATCTTATTCTACTCTAACATAGTCTAGCCTAAGCTACTCTATCCTAGCCTAGTCTAACCTAGTCTACTCTAGCCTAGCCTACTCTACTCTAGCCTACACTAGCCTACCCTAGCCTACTCTATTCTACTTTACCCTTTCCTATTCTAGTCTAACCTACTCTACCCTAGCCTAGCCCACTATAGTATGCTAAATTTATAAGAGTTTATCTATATACATATTGTAATTAAGACAATTAATAAAAAATGTATTCAAAATGAGTGTTAAAAAATATTAACTTACAATTTTATTTGATAGTATGTATTTAAATATAAAAACATTCTTATTTTATATTATATAATTCAATCATTTTTCATTATACATTATCTTATATCAATTAAATTCTATATAAGTTTATAGAAATTTATG
>APFE031335349.1:5487-52711 GCA_000404065.3 Pinus taeda
GCCCAAGTGATAATTTGTTTACGAGAGAAAAGCCATTTATACCATAAAAACTGATTTGGTTCCAAATATAAAGTTGCAATACGTACCTTTTGTGTGTTTTGCACATTATTGAGATCGAAAAATTGCTCCATTTGTAATATCCATGTTGCGGGATCCTTGCCCCAAACTTCCTCATATCGATTTTTGGAATATGGTGGGTCTTCGATCCCACATTAGAGTCTATGAAATCATGATTAACATTTATTTTGTTCGCATAATGAGTTTCCTTTACTACCTTTTCACAATTAGTAAGTATTTCTTGTAGAAAATTTGTCAAATCTGTGTTCAAATCTGCCATGTCTGTCTTCAAATTTGCCATGTCTCTCTTCAAATCTGTCTTCAAATCTATATTCAAATCGTCCATCTTAGCTTCCACACCCTTTATCTTAGATTCCACGCCATTTATCTTAGCTTCTGTTAGCTTTTGTGAGCGTGACATTTGTTGCACTTGTTCTTGTAATTTTTATATATCATGTAGCATTTCTTCCTCTTCTTCATGAGTCATGCTAGAGCTTTTAGGTTGCTTACTAGGTGTTTCCATTTTCTTTTCTTGGGGCATTAGTTACCAATAATAATGCTCTACTATTCCCTTTGAATTCCTTAAAAATAATTTTTCAAACCAATCTTAAGAAAAAATTTAAAAGAATCTACACACCTTTTTTTCACTATGTAGGAGCTCAATATTGCCTCTGATGTATTTCTATACTTTCAGATCATCCAGTTCTAAAATTATGACCTGTAGTAGCCCTCTATGTCCTCATTCCAATGCCACTATTCTGATCCAAATTGGATTCTCCAAGGAAGAGTTATGTGAAATCTCCCATAGTGACCTGATTATAGACTAGTTCAGTAGAGCGAACTTGTATGATGTGCCACAAGTCACTGTTTCGACCTTTGGATCTGAAAAATATATCCAAGAAACTATAGTTTGTCATATTTCTATACCTTCTTATGAAATTTCAATCTGATGCTCAGGGAGAAAGTTATGAAAATTTTCCCCAAGTCACCTGTTTGGAATGTAATTCAGGAGTCTGCAAAAAGACCAACTTCCTCAGATCATATCTCCGCAGATATAGTGCCAAAAGCTTTGAAATTTAGACCTGAGGTTCAGCGCAATTTCTTCTCAAATGGGTTTTTTTTTAGCTTCTGAAACATCACAAAAACAAAGTTATAGAGAAAATTCCACGATGACCTATTTGGAGCAGCGAGACCCTAGAATCCAAAGCTCTGATACCAAATGTTATGAAACTAACTCAAGAAAAGATAGAAAAGATAGATCAACGCCTTAGAATTCAGCCTCTTCGAGGGGGCGACCTTCTTTACATTACATAAATGAACAATTCTTGGATTATTCAAATGACAAAACCTCCTTTCTATATATATAAGTCTAAGGAGTCACAATATAACCAAGCTGACCTAACAATAATAATATAAAGCCACAAAAATAACAATAGAGGGATTCTATGGGTCACAGTAATAACAATATGGGGATAATAGGGGCACAACAATATTAATAAGGGATGCAACTACAATATTAATGGGCTAATCACTAGTATTATAGGGACCCAACACCTTCTCTTAGTCAACAAAGACAAAACAGGATGTTCTCTCACATGTGGCAAAAGTCAACTCAAAAATAGAGAAGGAGGAGGACAAAAGCAGTTAAAGCTATGGATCCATAAGGTGGGAGCTGATTACAAGGAGTGGGGAGTGATGAGGTGGTAGTGGGGACCAACAGTCCAAAAATGGAAATGTAGCTTTGCTGTCAGCACACCACCTCACCCTGAATGACCATAAGAGGAAATAATCATCGTCCCCATGCATTCATGCTTTCACTTCCTCGAAGCTTGCTCTCACAGGTAGCTCTCATACCCAAGCATCCTACTAAAATCAAAACTCCATCATTTCACTGCACAAGAATTCTTACAGGATTGCATAGGAATTCCTACAGGATCATGCACAAGAGTTCCTACAAGGTACACAAAGACTGTCTATAGGATTGGTCGAGAGGAGTTTCAGATGGGAAAACACGGGAGTTGGCCACTGCAAACACTATGAAGAGGTAGGTTTTGTAATTACATCCCTCTATACAAGTAATTGAACCAGAAATCCTCTAAGTTTGAGTGAATTTAGTAGTTGTGTAAGGGAATTACACACACAATCATTTTAGTTTTGGTTTTGCATTTGAAAATTGTGTCAACCCTCTCATCTCCTCAAACCTAACCAACCAAGATGACAGGAGGGTTTAATAGGAGGGAGCCCATTAACACTGTGAGAATCCAACAACACCTCCAAGTGCTTGAAATCTTCACAAGACATTATTGGATGGGTTTTTTCAAAAAATTCAGAGGGTATGATGATGAGGTGGCCCAAGATTTTTCTCTCTCCCTCATTCCACTCACCAGAATCCATGCCACTGTTGTGGTAATAGGCCTCTCCATAGAACTCACTCCTGAGATCATTAGTAGAGTCACCACACATCCCCTAGGAATACCATGGAGGAAAGAAGACAAAGGAGATAGCTAGGTTGCCAAAAGGTAATACTTTTTAGAAGGTGAGGAACCCACCGAGGACAAAAATGGAGAAGGAGAGCAAGTCTACCATATCCCTAGAATGAGGTAAGCTACCAAATGATCAAGTACATTTCATGTGAGGGTAGGTATAGTGTGGTTTATGCCTATCATTTTAGGCTTCTTGAAGAATTGAGATTTGGGGTAGAAACACCTCCTCACGAAAGGCTCAGCATACCATACTTCCTACTGCAATCACTAATAGATTCAAGCATCAAAGTGCAAGAGGGAAATTCCCAACAGTTAGCTCACCATGGGTTAATTAGGATCCTTATAGAATATGTCCTCCAAAACCTCAGAATTCCTATAACATTGTCAGTTTTTAGAGACATGCAGGTAGAGGAAGACATTAAAGTTCTCACATATGATGTTAGTCCCACTGTCAGTGAAGAGGAAGAGGAAGAGACTGAAGTAGAGGAAGAAGAAGTAGAGCAAGAAGAGGAAGAAAAAGAAGGAGACGAAGATGAGACGGATGAAGAAGGAGATGAAACAGAAGAAAATGAGGAAGATGAAGAAGAAGAGGAGAAAGAGAAGGAGGACGATGAAGAAACAGAGGAGGATGTTAAGGAGGAAATTGATAAAGATGTTGAAGATATACAAGAGGAAGCAGAAAGGAAGGACATAGGTGAAGAAGACAATGAAAAATAGGGGACAAAAAACAAGGAGTCACCTAGGGTGTCTCCAGAAACCATTGAGAGAGAGGCAGCAACCGCCCTAACTTCTCTTAGCACCCCCATCAAGCAACAAGGAAAAATACAGAGGCATACCCCCTTGTATTTCAGGACAAGGAAAAGCATAAGAATAACACAGGGGAAACCTCAAACATGAACCAAAATTCCTATTGTGATTGAAGACTCCCCTAAACAAAAGGAGAAAATGCTTCCCCCTAAGTCACCTATCACCTATGTGAGAAGGCCTATGACTAGATCAACCTCCTCCAAGGGAAAAGCAATCCTATAGGATACATAATAGAATCTACAGGAAGCAGAAGCAGTACAATAGGATACTTTGTTGAACCTACAAGAGGCACAAAAATTGGAAAGGGAGGTAGGGGAGCATCAAGAAACTAAAGAAGAGGACCTAGAGACAAAAGAACCCAGCCCCCAACCTATCTTGGACTCCTACTACAGGTTTATTGAAGGAGGCAAGGTCATACCTCAAAAATTTGCTATCTCGCTATTCTTCGAGCTTGAGAAGGAGAGGGATATAACTCAATGATGGATGCAGATAACCAAATCAAAGGGGGTGGAAGACATTGGGCACATGGAGGAGAAACTCAAGGAGATAGGAAGAGAGCTAAGTGGCTTGAGAGGCAGAGAGGCCATAATGAAAAATAAACTAGAGACAGAAAATGCATGGTTGAGAGGACAACTATAGGAAAGAGAAAATCAATTGGCATGTATTGTTAAACACACATGGACAACAAGAGAGATATGAAAGATAAAACATGCAATACAGTTTTTATTGACAAATGATATACATTTATAGTACATTATGTGACCGTTTGGATTCACATGCCAAGGTCTCTTGGACTACTTAGTCTATTCAGCTTCCACACTAACCCATTTAGGATTAGGTGTCCAACATTCCCCCCCTAATCCGAAGGGTTATGTATGTGTCCAAGAAGAGAGCTGTAATACAAAATGTGCAAAAATGCATGACAGCACTAGGTTGAATGTGCTCTCTGAAATGTTGGTATAAAGGGCGGTGGTTTAAGGATGGCCACCAACACTGGAACGCTTAGTGCAGTTCCTGGAACTCTTCCAAAACTGGCAAGAAGTTGAAGCCTTCTGCTAGAGGAAGTGCTCCTATTGTTTTAAAGAGGGAAACCTTCAACCATAAAAGGGAGGTCTCACCCCGCATAAAAGGTAAAACTTCAACCTGAAAAGGGAAGTCTCAACCTGTGATGGTTTAAGGATGACCAACAACTGAATGCTTAATGCAATTCCTGGAACTCTTCAAAAACTGGCAAGAAGCTGGAGTCTTCTGCTAGAGGAAGTGTTCTCAATTTTGCTCCTGGAACTCTTCCAAAACTGGCAAGAAGCTGAAGTCTTCTGCTAGAGGAAGTGTCCCAGATTTCCAATTGAAGGCATGTTCACGGGCATCTTTGTCTCTGGCTACAACTCTGAAACTGGTGTGGCAAGTTGTGGCTCAGGCTCGCTTGATGTGGATTTGAAGCTTGTAGATGACCATCATTTCCCCCCCTGTCAGATACAAGGTGAGAGGATGGAGAAAACTCAACTGCAAGACTGTTCAATACTCTGGAACAAGTTCTGACATGTGTTTGGAATATCTTCTTGGTTGTTGATGCCCATTGCCAAGAAGCGATCCATGCAAGATGAATCTTTGTTCTTGCAGGACATTTGTTTCTGAAGCATCTGTGTGAAGAATGGCTAGTTTTATGACAATGCTTACAACTCGGTCACAGTGTTGGCATTTCACAGTCTTCTGTTGTTGTTGTTGTTGTTGATGTGGAAGAGGGGCAGAGTTTGGAACAACTGGAGGTGAATTGTCATGAAGAGCAGGTGAACTGTCATGAATGAATCTAACACTCTAAAATTGAATGGGCTTTGAGTAGTCTGGAATATGAAAGGACAAGTCCTTGTCATATCCAAGACCAGTTCTATGCTTGTTGTGGACAAGCTGTTCCCAAGGTCTGATGATGGGCTTGGGAAGTGCAGACTGAGTTTCTGCATCTACATGTACAACTGCTGCTTTATCTGAATGAACTGTAACATTATTGTCTTGTTGTTTATGGGAGTTTGTTTCAATCTTCTGAACAGAAATAGGTTCAGAATGATGACTCCTTTGTTGTAATTCTGCCTGCTAAAATTGAGATTCAAGCTGCAAAAATTCAATCTGTTCTTGTGCATATTGTAGACATGTCTGAATTTCTAAAAGAGAGCCTTTGCTAATTTGGAATGTGTCATCAACAGTAGATTGTATAAGAGTTTTAAAAAACTCTAATACTTCACTAATTGGAGTCATTTTTAAGTAAATCGACCTCAAAAAATAGTAAAACAATGAGTAACTCAACACTAAACTCCAAACTCCAATATAACTCAATCAACAACAAATAGCATATAATACATATAATGTACAGAACAACTTGCATGTACTCCCCCCCTATTGCATCATGTTTGGGCAGGCCTCTGCATTAATTGGCAACCACCAGCACTGCCTTAATCCAATCAGTTGTACTCCGCTAAGGGCAAAACGAATATATGAATATAACTTATTGGTTCAACACAATCAATATAAGCAACATCTGAGAATTTTAGCCACTTTTAACACAGACAAAAATGAGGATGATGGAGGCTTCTTCTTTGGCTTGGCAACTGCCCCTGCCCACATTGAAGATAATCTCCACGATGTCTGGCTTGAATTCACTGAGAATGACACCGCGGATTCGAATCCATGATCTAGCGATCAACAACCAAAGATAACAAGAGCTCAACCAAATTGCTCCCTACGGTCTTCAACGCACCATTCAAGAACTCAACGCATATCATACAGCCTTCAACGCATATACCATGCATATCATATATCATGCAGAACTCAATGCATTCATCAACGCATCATAGAATACTTGCCGAAGTAACACACAACAAATAGCATCACTATACACCACAATTCACAGTATTCAACGACCATAATCAATGCAAGGTGTGAAGAGGGTTCAATGTCGCTTCAACGTAGAGCTCAAGAACAATACTCCAATTCACAGAACATGATTTAAATGATGAATAGCATATATACCCACATACCGGCGCAAAGAATGGATATGTAATTGAGTTCACCAACACAATTCAACACACATTCCGTCTTCATAACCAGCATAAAGACTTTTAACGAGAGTCATTCATCACTTCAACATTGTTCAATGACCAACCTTTGATTAGTGTAGCACAGTGAGCATTCAAAACTCAATGCAAAGGGAATTAATCGCTCCAGCAATACAAAGCAGAGAAAAATCTACTCTTCAAGTATTAATGTAGACTCCAGAGCAGTAATACACAAACAGGATGTTTCTCCCTCCATCGCATACGACCCATACACTCCAACCATTCCACGCTCACCACACCAAGAGTCACGACATGGTTAAGATTTCCAACATATACTCAATGCACAGTCTTTTCAACACTTCAAAAACCAGTTCTCACAGTGGACATTCAATGCAATTCCACGTGTTTTGAATGCATAAAATCTTAACACAGCAACATAGATAAATGTATTTGAACAGAATAGACTGGTAGGTGAAACAATGGTGCTTGGTCAAATGTCAAAATTCAGAACGATATATGAATTTTTTTTTTTTTACCTGAGCATGCCTTCAGAAATGCGAGATCCGAAATTCTTGCGACCCGCAGTTTATCCCACAAACATTTACTTTATTCACAAATCCAAATCAAATAATAAAACCCTTCTCTCCTCATGGAATTTCATGTACTCTGAACGCATTAAAGGGCAGATGAACATTCATAAATTTTCATACATTGTTGATATATAAATTTATGAATATCAATGCAGACAATTTCGTCATTTATTTACTGCATCTTTTGCATAAGCTGCTGCTAATCAAGGGTATTTTAGTTGGGATTGAGGAAGAGCACTATGGATATTCACACGACTTGTTTCACAAGCCTATGAAGCAAGCGAGCTGTAATATTATATGAACAGAGATTTTGTGAGCCAAGACATGTCCTTTGACGGCGAGATTTCCACGGGATGGAATTTGGAAGCGGCAGACTTCCATTAATCGACATAAAGACTCATTAAGGTTGTATAAGGCTTCGATTTTGTGTTGCAAAATATGGGTGCAGCATTTCAACATGGAAACTACTGTATTATTTTTTTTTTTGAATCTGTGGCGGAATTTCCAGAATTGTTGTACACTTGTATCATATATTGATGGCAGCAAATATTTTAACACCGTTGCGACTTACGGGGAGAATATTCCAACGTGGTTGTATATGAGCTATGCGTGAATACCAGAAACTACATCATTAACCTTGACTATCGAGCGGTATTACACCTGAGGGTGTAATGAACAACAGAGCCAGTGTATTAACAAGGATGCATTTCAGTCTTAGTACAACACCAGAGTTTTAACATACAACTCGCACCACAGTCCTAACACAATTTGACTTGAACCAATGTTTTGACCAGCATTACATAACGCAATGCAAAATACAAGAACAAGCATGACATGACGCTAACTGAGAGGAGGAGGATGCCATTGCACAAAGTATCAATGACATTAATTAATGGCGACCTTCTTGGAGGCTCCTGAAGGTGGAGCAGCGACAAGAGTAGCGTAGAATAATAGCAGAGAATAATAGAGAATCACAGGTGAATAATAGACAAAGAGGAGCGTTTTGTATGCAGAGAGCAACGTTTTGTGTGCAGGTGGAGCAGCGGCAGGAGCAGCTTTCAGGCCAGTGGAAGCATCAGAGCAGGAGAATAATGATGCGTTCAGGCCAATGGAAGCGTCAGAGCATGAGGTATGTCGAAATTTTCTATTGGGGAATTGTTCGCAGAGAATGCAGCTAAAATACAGCTGATAAAACATTCATGAAATGCAGAACTGACTTGCACAGAAAAGCCATAAAACAAATGGCTCAAATTAATTATGTAGGGCAGGAATACGCCTGCTTTGATACCATGTTAAACACAAATGAAGCAAGAACAATATGAAAGATGAAAACATGCAAGTACAATTTTTATTGACAAATGATATACATTTATAGTACATTATGTGACCGTTGGGTTTCACATCCCAAGTTCTCTTGGACTACTTTGTCTATTCAGCTTCCACATTAACCCATTAAGGATTAGGTTTCCAACAATGCACGTCAAATGGAGATAATATGACCAAGTTATGACCCCGGGAAGTTGGCTTCCCAACTAACCCCAATGGCGCCCATAAACTCTTGGTGTTACATCTCCTCAGGTTAGGGTTTTTTATTTTTAGGGTTTTCTCTTATTCGATAATAAAAAGGCCCTTGAGCCTCATTGTAACTCAATTTATAGGCATGAAGCCACCACATCTCTTCTCAGAGATAAACTACCATCACTCGATCTAGTCTCATTTCCATTCTATTTAAGCATATTTCATTATTTGACATTAACGAAAAGAAGTGTTATTTCTGCTGCATCTCTGTATTTATGGTTATCTATGTAATTTGTTGCATTCCTATTTAAATTCAGATCAATGGTATTAGAGTGGTCTGCTCTTTCTCTGTTTTCCTTTGCATGTCCCCAACGAGGTTGGGATATAAGTAGTTAGGGCTCGAACTAGTAGAACCTTTGCAAGACCAGCCTCATAAATCCTAACAGCCTCCCATGGGGGAAGAAAAGAAAGATGAGGGAGTAGGAAATCCTATCAAAATTTTTCTCGAGGAGGCCCTTGAGAAACAAAGGAACGCGATGATGGATAACTTTGCCCAAATCCTTCAATGGTTGCCCACTGACAGCGCATCCACATCCAACAACCACATTGGAGGCTCCACACCTTTTAAGGTAGAAGTAAACTTTGACATTCCCATAATTGAGGGCCAAATAGATTCAGACAGCATAGATAAATGGTTGAATATGCTAGGAGGATATTTTTATGTACATGATTTTTCCAGCCGAGAAAAGATTACTTTTGCTCTTCTCAAAGGTGCCCCCCATGTCAAGGACTAGTGGGAAACATGTTATGAGCAAAAGAATGAAAGTACGACCTCACTATTTTTAGTTGCTCCCACTTGGAATTCATTCCTTGATGCCATCAAGCAGTAGTACTACCCTATCGCGAGCTACGAGGACAAATACATAAAGTGGACCACACTACGGTAGGGAAGGGACCAAGATGTGTCGGAGTTTACCAATGTTTTTCATACCCTTCACACGAAGTTGGGTATCAAGGATTCTGAGAAACATTTGGTACTCAAGTACTACAACTGCCTACATAGATACATCTAGGATGAGATGGAGTTCTTGGACATCTCCTCGCACGGCAAGGCATACCGATACGCCATCAAGATCGAGCAGAAGTTTAAACAGAAGAAGCGAGACTTTGGATCTATGAATTTGAAGCAAGGGAAAGGTGCCCCCAAACCATAGAACAAAGGACAAAGCCAAGGCGGGATGACCCAAGACCACCTACCAAGGCCACAAGCAAAGGACAACACTATGAATCCGAATAAAGACTCTGAGCTAGAACCCGACAAGGGGAATGAAAAAGGGAAGTAGATTATTGATGCGGAGCCCAATGCCATCATCACCACCACAAAGATCTAGAAGGAGGAACCCAAAGATCTAGAGGAGGATCATCTCTTCCACTCCTAGATGTGGGTAAAGGGTTCCCCACTACAGTTCATTATCGACAGCGAGAGCCAAAAGAACCTCATTGCAGCAGAGGTAATGAAGTGGTTTGGCTTACTAACCATAGCACACCCACAACCATACACCATTAGGTGGCTTCACCAAGGACAAGATTTACGCGTGAGTCAACAATGCCACCTTCCATACAACATCAAGTCCTTCACAGATGAGGTATAATGTGACATTTCTCCCCTTGATGTTTGTGATGTATTATTAGGCCAACAATACTTGTCGAAGTGACATGTTGTTTATGAGTCAAGGCCTCACGTTGTTATTGTTACATTGGGAAATAAGTTGTATAGGATACCAGAGGTAGCACTACCTACCGCCATCTCTCTGGTTATTGCAAAACAATGCAGTAAGCTCATTTCCAAAACCGAGAAATTTGTTTTCCTGATGATATGCCCTCAAGGAAAGAAGAAGACGGTGGCCACGACCTCCAAATAGGGCCCCTCCGTGCGAAAACAACAGATGAACAAGGTCATGGAGGAGTACGAGGAAATCTTCACCTCCCCTGCGGGGGTGCCTCTACACTATTATGTCAAGAAATCCATCAATTTGGCCCCAGGTGTGCCATTACCCAATGGACCAATCTATCGGTGCACCATTCTCGAGAATGATGAAATCAAGAGGTAAATTTAGAAGTTGTTGTATAAAGGCTGCATTCGGTCGAGTTCATCGCTCTGTGGGAGCCTGATCGTGTTGGTACAGAAGAAGGATGGGACTTGGAGACTCTGTATTGACTATCAGGTGTTGAACAAGATCATTTTCTAGAATAGGTACCCAATCCCATGGATTGATGACCTTCTGGACAAAATCAAAGGGGAAAAATACTTTAGCAAGACCGACTTGAATTCTAGATATCACCAAGTACCAATCGAACCCTTCAATGTGTGGAAGACTGCCTTCAAAGCCAAGTAGGGCCTTTCTGAATGGTTGGTTATGCCTTTCGGGTTACGAATGCTCCTGCAACCTTCATGAGGTTGATGGATGACATCTTACTTCCATTCACCAACTCATTTGTAGTGGTATACTTGGATGACATCCTGATCTTCAGCTAGAGTTGGGAAGAGCACCTCCACCACATCCGACAGGTTCTCCAAACACTACGGCAACACAAGTTGTGTACCAATTTGGAGAAATGCACTTTTGGCATGTCCTAGGTTTAGTATATGGGATACATTATCGATGAACGGGGGGTGCATGTGGATCCATCTAGGATATAAGTCATTTAGGATTGGCCAGTCCCAACCAATCTGACAGAGCTCCACAACTTTTTGGGTCTTGCCAATTTCTACCACAGGTTCGTGTTAGGGTTCTCTCATATCACTTAGCCCTTGAGTCAAGTCACCAAAGGAGGAGTGAAAGAAAAATTCTTTTGGTATGAATCTTAAAAGAAGGCATTTGTAGAATTGAAACACCACCTCTTCTCTACACCAGTGCTCAGATTACCAAACTTGCAACAACCATTTGAGATCAAGACAGATGCCTCTAACTATGTTATTGGGGTAGTCCTTACTCAACAGGGGCATCTAGTGGCATATCACAGTGAGACACTTTCAGAAACAGTCTGGAAATATCCCACTTATGACAAAGAGATGCATTCCTGATCTAAAAATGAGATCTTAAATCAATATTAAGGTATTACAGACTCATGTGCAATAATGCCTATATTACTTAGTGCAATTGATTGAAAAGATTGTGAATAATATAGACAATGAGCAATTAGAAAACATAACAGACACACACATCAACACAAAAAATAATCAAGGAGTTCACCAGACTTCCTCGCTACATCTCCTGGTCCAGCTTTCAATGTCGACCTCTATATTAAGTCTTTAAGAACAAATTATTACAAGAGTGAGCTCAAAACAAAGTCTCAACCAATAGTGACATCAAAGAGGGATTTTCTCAAAAACCTCGAGTCTAAAAGAGTGCATAGACTCTCCCTCTTTCCTATTCCTTTATTCAATCTGCCTCAATCTGACTGACTAACTATCTTTCTGTGATTGTCTTCAACTGACCTCCTCCTTATGTGCTACCATTGAATGGATTTTAAGCCTATCAACACTATCGGTTCAGCTCCATTCTTGGGCTTTCTGGCTCTTGGCCATTGCCCATTCAAAACCCTGTTGAGCATTAAACAATCATTGTAAAACGCTTAAGGTATGCTGGCCACCTGTTTTCAAATGGAAAAGACTACTGGAGTGGGTGAAATCCTCGGGAATATGTTTCTCTGTCTACACAGAGAAATACACCAAAATAATGAGAATTTCCACCAAGCCAGACTTCAAAAGATATTAATCTGACCTATAAACCTATCGGGTCCATTGTTGCATCAATATTGCAAGCCCTAAGCACCCATATGCCATGGTCTCCTTTATATTTCGATGTTATACAAAAATACATTAAAACAATGAAAAACCTGAGAAAAGCTTTACATCAGAATTCAAATTTTATAAAGCCGCATCTATAAACCCTTTCGGGTCTGCCTTGATCGCAATCACAAGTCACATTGGCATAGCCCCTTTGTATTTTTGCAATTCCATTCCTCTGCCGATCGCCGAACGTCGATATTAGTGCCATCGACCCATCGCATATCGCATGACCCACAGTCCTATTGGCATCACCCCTTCGCATTATTTCGATGTGATATATTGCAATTGCATATCGCTATGCCTCTTGGCCTTTGGTAAGTCCTTCCCTTGGAAACATGTGATGCGATGGTGTAATCACAGCCGTTGATCCGCGTGCTTGATCAACGATTCACGTTGTGTCACTGATCGCAGTCACATTTCCCCTCGAGTCGTCCCCGATACACTTTGTCGATGTGATATCGCCAAACCCTCCGATGTGATCTCCCAATTTCATCTGGACCATTGATCAGTCCGATCCAACGACTCCTGTGCAACATTACTTCGTTCTCCACTGAACTTGGTTTTTCCACCATTCTTTAGTGTTTTCGTTGCGATAATATTTTCTGATAGTTTTAAAGATTTAGACTTAGAGGTTTTAGGATCCATTTTGGATCATGCCTTCCCACTGAAAAGCTTTTGGACCACCAAAAGTTTGTTTTTAGGCATCGATCAAGTGAGGATACAGTTCCCTCACTTGTCCAATTTCTATCCATCGTACCTTGCTTGGATTTGAACCTTTGAGTCCCACTCTCAGGTACTCAACATCCCCTTGACACGTAGTTCTCACCTTCCTGTCCAGAACTTTGTCTTCCTGTAACTCATTGAGATTCTCAGGAAATAGATCCTTAATAGAAGGAAACTGACTTTTCTCTTCAGGATCTTCAATCAATGAAGGTTCATACAATCTCAAGTTTTCTGGATTAACAACTGAATAGATTTGGATATAAGCTGGCAAATCAAGGCGAAAATCATTTTCACCAATTTTATCAAGTATCTTGAAAGGTTCATACGTTATTGGTTTTAGCTTCTTACCTTCACCTTGCATTCTGTCTTTGCTGATGTACAGCCAGACTTGATCACCAACTTGAAAACTATGCTCAACTGGATGCTTGTCATGTCCTGCCTTGTACTTGGCTTGACTTCTTTCCAGTTGTTCTTGTACTGCCTGGTGAATTTCTTGGATTTGTTCAATGAACTTGGTTGCTTTGTCCACATCACTGTGTCCATCAACTGCTATGTCTTTACCAAAGACAAAATCTAAGGGAGACTTTGGTATAAAACCAAAACAAGTCTCAAAAGGAGATCTCTGGGTAGAAGAGTGCTTGGCACAATTGTAAGCATGTTGCACATAACACAAATGCCCATCCCAAAGCTTGGGATGCTTGCTACAATAGCCTCTAAGCAACTGGATCACTGTCCTGTTGACCACTTTTGTCTGACCATCTGTTTGTGGATGAAATGTTGCGTTCTTCTTCAACCTAGTGTCCATCAACTCCCATAGATTTGACCAAAATTTCCCAACAAAGCGAGAATCTCGATCAGATACAATAGAAGTGGGTAACCCAAAATGAACCCATACATTCTGAAAGAACAACTTTGTTGTTTGTTCAGCTGTAATCTGCTTGGTAAATGGTATCAAAATACACATTTTACTAAACCTATCCACAACAACATACAAATAATCATGACCTTTCTTAGATTTTGGCAATCCCCCAACAAAATCCATGGAAACACTTCCCCAAGGACGAGAAGGAATTGGAAGTGGAGTTTACAAGCCTAATTTCTGATTATTGGGCTTGCTTGTAGCACACATAGTACACCCTTTGATATTGATGTTACCCTAGACCTACCTTTCTCAGCCTGAGGTAGATTTAGGCCCTAACATAGTGGCGACCATACTAGGGAACGAAATTTTTGTTTGTTTGTAAGTGCTCTTTACTTTATAAACTATAGACGGAGCCTAAAGTTAGCCAGGGAGCCTTCGAACTACTCTTGCTCTGCGAGTGCATAAGTAGATAAATGCTACTTCAGTCAATCTCCAGTTTAGCTTTATAAACTGAACATCTGACTTGCAAATTGCCCCAGTACATCACATAATTCTAGACCTTTGGATGATGAGTTTAGAATTCAGTAGGCTAACAATATTATAATGTCAATTTGATTTTTGGGAATAATTCAATACATTGGTTTCTAGACGATACACCAGAGCCAATCCTGATCCTGATTCTCCTCTCGTGTATGAAAACCCAAATCTCATTCCAAGAATTTTCTGCCAAGAAAGTTCTATGATCCCTATGCTAAGATCTCATTCATGCCCCATTGTTTTTGAATATCTCAAAGATCTCCCATTTGATGAACATTTTGATCTATCATTGTTTGAAACTAAGTCTGAAAGTTCAGCTGGTGCTACTGTTCTAAATCTAGAGTTTGTGCAATATCTTGACACTGAAAGAGAAAATAGATCAATTGATGATTACATTCTAAATTTTCAAAATTCAATTGTGGCTACCAATATTCCTGAATTCTTAGAATATGCATCTGCTACTCTTGGTTCATCCATTGTGGTGTCTAGTTCATAAATTCCTACTGAGCCTCCTTTTATTCCCACCATTGCCATGCAGCACACCATATCTGATCAGAGATCTGCAGTCTCTTCTCCCCCATCAACATCTTCAGCACCTCAAACATCAAAAATTTATTCATCCCCTTCGACACCTAATACACCTGTCACATCGACTGCTATTGTTGTTCCCACTCCTCCTACATCCCTAGGGCCAGTTGTAAATCCACCTCGAGCAATGACTACTAGATATGCACCTCTTGTTTTGCCACAAAACTTGGATGCTATACCAACTGATTACCAAAGTAAAATCCCATTGTTTGATGCTTCCCAAGGTATCACAGCATAGTAGCATGTTCATAGGATGAGTGATTTCTTTGATCTCCACGAGATAGATGCAGAGAATGTGACTATGAGATTATTCATGCAAACTTTTGGAGGCGAAGTGTGGAAGTGGTTCAAAGCATTGCCTGCAGCAACTATCAATTCATTGGTGGCTCTTCAAAGATAATTTCTAGATCATTGGGAGGTAAAGAAAAATCCACTCCAAATCCTTTCTGAATATTAAAACATAAAGAGGAATGTTGGTGAAGGTGTCCAGGACTACTGTGTTTGATTCAATACTATTTATAATGCCATTCCAGCTGATATCAAGCCACCAATGGGGCTGGCTTTGATCAAATTTCTCGATGGATTTGATCCTGACATGGCATATAAATTGAGAGAAAGAGACCTAGCTACATTGGAGGACATGCAAAAAATCACAGTAAGTGTTGAAGCAAATCTGCTAGCTAAGAGAGCTAGGAAAAAGACTGAGAAGAAGGTAACCATAAAGGAAGAAGCTTCTTCCTCAGATCATTTGTTCCGTAAGGTTGAGAAGATGATTGATAGATTCACCATTGCAGATAAGCCCAAGACACAGGTCAGAAATCCAAATTTTCGTGGTCAGCAGCAACCATAGTTCAGAATTAAGCAACACGAGCAAAGAGCTCAAGATCCATCAGCTCAACAGCAAGTCAAAACACCATTGCAGCAGAACTATGTCCATGGCACCAAATCAGAGGATGATGAGACTCCAATAGGAGAGGAGAATCACTTTTTTACAATATATGGTTTGCCAATTTATATCACCAAAGATGAAGAGCATTCGGAAAGCCTAGCTGTACAAAAATATGAAGATTTTGTTAGTGCCTAAATCTACCTCATGGTGAGAAAGGTAGGATCTAGGATAACATCAAACCACGCTTAACCTGGTAGCTAGCCCTACCAGGTCAGGAGAGGGCTCTCTCCTTGTCAATCTTAGCAAAATATAATCAATGAGGCTTGAGATGACTGATGTGAAAATTGATTTTAAGCTAGGTATGTGTGCAGAAGAGTTTGATTAAATTTGATGATGTTTTGTTGGCTCAAACGGAAAGCCAGATTTGGGTCTAGGGAATGAGGCTCAGTTTTGCAGAGATCTCTATGGGGCAAGGTAGGAAAATGGATTGGTACTTCAAATTTAATGAGATGGAGAGATTTTCGGCTGGTGAGGAGTTGAAGAGGGCATGAAAGTCTCAAGGATCCTCTTCAAATAGCTAAAAACATAAATAACTAAAAAACTGTAGGTAGAGCATTGCAATTTCAATGGATTCTACCTTTATCCTTGTTTGATTTAGTTAATATGAAGCAAAGAGAGATGATGGCATACATAAAACACATGTAAACTTATAATTACAGAAGGAAACACAATACCAAAGCAAGATGCCACATGAATCCCATAAAGTGCTACAAACCCTAGTTTATTCCTTAGCCAAACTGCTGAAATGTGTATACAATGAAGCTCCAAGCTTTCCCAAAAGTCCAACTTTTGCTAAAGACTGAAAAATCACAAGATATAGGAAAAAAAAAACTCATCCTAGCCTCTAAGGGTCGAGCTCATGAGTTTAGGAGCTGTTCCAATTAGGTAGTGGAATAGCTTGCCTCTAAATACTAGGGAACTGATTCATTCAGTTGCAAACTACCTTTTCATGGATGAATTTACATCTATGAGTGAAAATTTAGCATAATTACATCAATATACCTAAAATTACATTAAATTAAATCATGAGTTTGACATTTAGAAGAAGAAAAGTCAAACTGTCAAGAAACTAGGCGAAAAACAGAGCATTTTTGGTCAAACTGAGCAAAATTTCCCCAATGCGCCACACTGATTTCCCTATGCATAGTTCATTTTTACAACTACTTTTGGATGCCTTCCCGATGTCCAAATTTGGTCCAAGTGTGCTTGTTGGAAAGGTCTGCCTGTCTACTTTCTAGAACAAGTGGAATTCTTGAATTTGGCCTCCTTTTGCCACTCCAAAATTGAGTTCTCCCAACAGTTCTTCCTAGGTGTCCATGAAGGGGCAGAAAGGTCATTTTTGGGGTGTTTTTGACCTTCTTGGGGGCTCAAAACCTATCAAAATTTCTTGGCCATTTGTGAGAATGCCTATTTTTTCATGAAAACTTCAAAAATTCTGATTTTTCATCAAAAGGATACCCCCAGCAAAAGCGAGCACTAGGTGGCGCGGCACATTGGGCAGAAAAACCTGTGTTTTGGCCCAAAAATTCCAAAATTGCAAAAAGTGTCCCAAATTTTTTGAAATTTGGGCTGATTATCCTCCATTAGGTGCTGTGTTGGGTCAAGAAAGCCTCAATGAAGATCTGAAGTCTATCTTGCTCCTTTCCCTTCCTCGATGCCTTCTTCAACTTGGCCTTCAAGTTCCTGATTCTTGCCTTGCAACTTTGGTTTCTCACTAAGTAATGATAGGCCATGTGCCTCAACATAGTTTTCTCATTGTTGGCCTTCTCTAGCATCCTTTCCCAAGTTCAAGTTTGTTCTCTCAAGCCAATATTCCTGGTCGTGTTCAATCTCTTGCTCATAGCCATGATCACTGTCTCTTTCCATTGTTTTCCATTGGTTTTGAAAAAGGTGGTTTTATATGGATGGTTTTGTGGATAGCAGTGTGAAAATATGGTGGAGGAATGAAATGGGTAGAGTGTATGGAAGAGAGTGTAAAATTGTATGTGTGAACAGAGTTTAGGGATGGGAGTAAGAGTTTTAGGGATGTGAGTTGCGTTTAGGGATATGGATAGGGTTTGGGGAGTGTAGCGTTTGGGAAATTATATGTGGAGAATGGGATTAAGGGTAAAATGTATGAGGGGAGTGGGATTAAGGGGATAAGGTATACAACCATTAGTGCAATGAAGAAAACTAGGGTTTCACCCTAGAAGCTAGGGTTTTAGGGTTTTGGGGATAGGGGAGTAGGATGAGGGGAAATGAGAGGGGAAATGGGAAATGAAAGTGAATGGGATGTGAAAGTGGTAGAGGGGAATAAGACAGCATAAAATGGCAATTTTTCAAACCCTAGGCAGATTTTCAGTAAAACTGTGCAAGGAGCTAGGATTTTAATATTTCCCTATTAAATCACCAAGAGGACTGAGACAAACTCATGCATTGAGCATATTGGAGTGTGAACTTACTTGGGAAATGAGGAAATTACAATTTTGGGAGCCTTGATGGAAGATTTGAATGGATTTTATGCTTTGTAGCCCAATGCACCGCGCTACCCCAATGCGTAGCGCCCGTTATAAAATTACACTGTAAATCATTGCCCAATGCGTAGCACCAGCTCAATGTGTAGCGCCTTTTTGCAGGAGACTTTTGGAAGCCTTCCTGGTGTCAAAATTCGGTGTGGGACAGCTCGTTGTAAAGCTTATTGAGTCTAATTTCAAACCAGACTTTAATTTTTCAATTTGGAATTCATTTGCCTTGTCAAAAATCAAATCTCCCAAGACTGGTCAAAATGTGCAAAATGAGGCTGCCTCAAGGCAAAGTGCTATTGCAGTCACCTTTTTAAAGTCTTTCTGAACTCCAAATTGATCTCACGATAGCTCATTGGAAATCTATTTATGTCTAGTTATCATTTGACTCATCAAGCAAGTCATTTGGCCAACCAAGCTAGGAGAAATATTTATTTTCCCAAGGTCACTCCAAAGGTGCATCAATTCTCCTGAGGCAACTGTATTTTTGACATTTCTCTAAAACCATGACACCTGTGTAAAAAGTGAAAGATTTTGTTCTTAATTGGCCTATTTTGGACAAAAACCTCTCTCAATTTTCCCAAATTCATCTTTTCTTGCTCTGAAACATCATTGGAGTAAAACCTATCCCGATGTGTGGAACAAGGGATTTGTCGAAATGAAGTGAAGGGGATAAGGAGTTTCTAAATTCTTGAGAAAATTTTTCGAAGTAGGGAGGGATCTTAGGAAGCAAGGGAAAGTCAAATTTCAAAGATTGAGTGAGGGGAAGGGGTCCAAAAGGGCAAAACACAGGCTTAGCCTAGAAAATTGTCAAGTTGTAGCAAGAAACTAGGGTTTATGCGAAAATGAGGAATTTGGGGAATCTCAGTGATGGGAAATGTTTAATAAGGTACATTAAGCATAGGGGAAGGTGTATGAACATCAAGATACAATTTTGGGTGATGATTTGATTATCCAAGAGAAATTACCCTCAAAACCCTAGGAGAGGGAAATGAACCTTACCTAGGTGCAACTGATGCATGAACAAGGTGTAAAATGACCCATTGGAACCTGACATGATGATGACAACCCTCTGAATGATGGTACACTCAGCTGAATGGTGACATGGACCGACATTTGGACAACTTTGAAAGGAGTAAAAGCAAACCCTAGACCTAATACCTAGTGACCAAATTTTACTTGAAGACTCACTGAAATGACAAAACTTTGACCTTGACACCTTAAAATCACTTTGTAAGAGCATGTTTGATCACTGGAGGAAGGCTACAAAGACTGACACTAACATTGGCTCCAATGGGGAAGGCAGCTCCTTGGAGGTGCCAAGAATGGTAGATCTTTGGCAGAGCAGACCAGTGCCTTATCCATTGGGCAATGGAGTCAAAAACTCAAGCTGAAATGCTTGACTGAAAACTGACGACTTGACAACACAAACTGACTCTCACTCAACTAAAAACTGACTTGACACTTAAACACAACCGAAAAACTGGAAACGATGCTCAAAGTAGAACTTATTCATCAAAACCTACTCTAACAGTTTCATTCGTCACCTGATCAAGTGAAATGAAACAACCAATGCAACCAAGTAAGTATTCTGGTTGTTGCTTGAATTCTTTGCAAGTGCTTACTTATGAACAACAAGAGAGAACTACTTGTTGACCACTACATGTCAACTTCCTATAGTAGTACACCCCTTTTTTTCGCAAAAGGGATAGCGCTTAATCGACATGTCCGTGCCACTCAACAGTCATTGTCGACCTAATCATGTTATATTGTAAACTCGGTCTACATGTGTAAATTGTAAATATCTTAGCAGAGATGAGTCATGTATGTAAATTTCATAGGTGGACCTAATTTTCTAGTGATAATCTACATTCCGGAAGGTTTTTTGTCTCACTAATCTATGATCAGCAGAGTTTTCCTTCAGCCTAACCCCAAAGCTGGAATGAATTTTGTGATTAGAATCTTAGGGGAATCCTAGTGTGTTGATCTGCTAGATTATATTTGGTCGCAGAATTGGGTGGTCCATGAGTGTCTATGTCAAATGGGTTTTCCCCCTTGAGATGTAAAATTGTAAAAGTCATGATGTAAAGTGTCTTAAGGGTTAGAAAATGTCCTAATCCCCTCATAAGTCCTAAGTCCTAGGTCCTAGGTGATTTTTCCAAAGGCTAAGTTCGAGGATCCAAAAATAAAAATTAAACAATAAAAAAAAAAAAATTTAAAATTTGAAAATAGATAAAAATAATAATAATAATTTGAAAAATAAAAAATAAAATAAAATAGAATTTAAAAAAAATAAAATAAAATAATAAATAAAAATTTCAATTTTTTAATATATTAAAATGCATTTAAAAATTCGACGGATGAGATTAAAAGAGATTTTGATCCTCATCGACGGTCGAGATCATTTTCGCATGGATCACTCGAATTAGCCATTGGGAAATTTTTCTTTAAATAGGGTGTTAGGGGTCATTTGAGATCAGATTGGATCTTAGAGTCCGGTGCTAAAAAAAAACTCTCTTGTAGTCATTTTTTGTGCAATAAAGAAAGACTTTGTGGTTAAAAATCTTGCTGGTGTTACTCTTCTGGAAATGCTATAAGATGATTTATTTTTCTACATAATTTTATTTTCAGTCATTGATAATAGCTTGATGAAGATTGATTTAAGCACAGGTATCTTGTCTTATCTTTGGGGTTTGAATGATAGTTTAGATTCTGAAATATAATGGCAGGTATCTCCATTTGGTCTGGATTTCACTATTGTTTTCTCCCTCTATGTTAATGGTTTATTTTAAGCTGTGCAGAAAATCTTAGTTTTGAGTTTACTGGGCATTAGGGGAAGTTCTCGGCTGAACCATCCAACTCTCGGATTGCGTTTTCTGAAAGAGCCTAGCTAGTTTTAATCCCGAGCTTATCATCTGAAATTTTTTTATGAATGCATGCAGGGTTTTCTGAAGTATATCACACTAAATTTAAAATTATGAAAATATTACTGTGGATTATTGACAAATCTGGTTGCTTAAGAGTCGAAAATTTGTAAATATTGTAAAAAAAAATTTAACTAGTTTTAGGGTTTTCAATTTTCTTCCTTGCACATATTGTTTCTTGGTTTTTTTACAAGTTGCAGGTACAGGCTTTGGAAATTTTTCAGGGTTTCCATCAGGCAATTTGGGCCAGGAAAGATTTAAAATTTTGATCAGGTTTCTGGACTGCGGGTTTGCAAACTGCATTTTCATTTTTCACTACTGCTTGAGGTTTTACTGCTGCAGAAAAATTTTGAATTTTTTTTTTAAAGGGATCACAGTTTTTTGCCGCTGCCATACCCACTGCCATTTCTCTCTTTCCATGCATCCTCCGTCCAATTTACAAAGAAAAAAAAAATCATCACGCAGCTCCAGCTCTCACCATCGCTCCAAAACTTGCACGCACAGCAAACTTCGAAATTTTTGTTGATGTTCATATCACCTTGCTGCTCCAGTATCTTTCAGCTCCACTATCTATCCTTCAACTCCCCGTGAATCCGCTTCATTCCAGAGCCTCTCCACACTGCCCTCAATCCACTGCTAGCCAACTTGCAAACAATACGCATATCCCTCTATCTGCCATCCTTCAGTTTTGTCAACCTGCAACCTATCTGCAACGTAGCCTCCAACTCGCACATTCCTCTGATATCTACCCCGCAACCTCTTTCCCTTCAGTTCTGCTCCATCCGCCGCAAACCTTCACACGCATTCACAACAATATGCTTTTTACTGTAGATTTTCTCAATTTGTATAATCGTAAGTCATTTCTTTAATCTTTTATTTTCATGTCTGTGTTCGTTGTTTTTTTAGGTAGCGTAGATTTTTGTTTTCATGAAATGGCTAAATCTTTAAAAAATAAAACAATATAAAAAGTCTAAAAGAAATCGAAAAAGAGTTTTGACCTTGGTTGTTCTCTTACAAATTTGATTTATTTTCATTTAGATTTTAATTTTAAAAAAATGCAAAGAAACCAAAAGTTTGATTTTTATTTATTCTAGATTTTTTTTTGGTTAGCTTTACGTTTAGTTATATTTAGTTTAGATTTTGTATAGTTAGGCTTTAGTTTAGATATTAATTTTCATTTTGTTTATTTAGGTTATATGTATATTTAAATTAGGGCTTAATATGAAAAATAAAAAATTCATAAAAAACAAAAAAGTTAAAAAAGGGTTAGTTTCTTTAGATTTTTATTTAAATTTTATTTGTTGTATATATTAAATGTCAGTTCTTTTTTTTGTTTAGACTTATTAAATCTTAGTTTTAGTTTTAGTTTTAGTTTTCGACTTAAATTTAGGTTTAATTTTTTTTTTTTTAATTTTGATTTTAAAATATTAAAATCTCTCATAAAATTAAAAAATTAAAAAAAAGCATAAAAAATGTTTTTAAGCTTTCTTTAGATTAACTTAGATCTAGTTTAGATTTTTACTTGATTTATATTAGGTTCTAAGTTTATTTTTAGAATTTAGATTTAGTTTTCATTTTTGTTATATTTACTTTAGTTTTATTTTACTTTAGAATAAATTGGAAATAATAATAATAATATAATAATAATAATAATTTCATAAAAGTTAAATATTTCTTTTTATTTTTTTAGACTTTAGTTAAGATTAGATTTCATTTAGGATTTAAGTTTTGTTTAATTTTTTAGACTTAAATTTTATTAAAAAAATATAAAAATATATATATAAATTAAATTTTGAAAAAGGCTAATTAAAAATTGGAATTCTTTTTTTTTTTTTTTTTTTTTTTTTTTTTTTTTTTTGTTGAAGTTACATGTGCTTAAAATGTTTATATCTGGAGATTAACTATTGGAAATCTGGTCAGCATTTAAATTTTGTGATTGTTTAAAGCATTAAATCTTTAGAAATTTAATCATTATTAAAGCATTGTGCGTTTACTGGATATCTTGCATTGCTTGGGTTTGATGATAAATGATTGTTTTACAAGGTTCATTTTTTCTTCAACATCTAATAAATAATCATTTAATCATTAACTCCATAAGACACTCGTTCATTAATTCCTAAAATCAATCAAGTGCTAAATCGACTTGTTGTGTCTCCCAACCCAACTGGTCCACAGTTGGTCATCTTTTATCCCATAGGGTCTACCCCCCTTAGCCTCGGGAGACGGCTTAAATGGAGAGATCGGGGATCAGAGTGACAACCCCCGGTCTGAGCATTATCGTAACAATCTGTGTGACAACATTTTTTGGCGCTGTTGCTGGGGATAGAATTTTTCTGCCCCTGGCATTTCAACAACATTCATCTTCTCATTTCTCATCATTCTTTCATCTGTCTCATCTCTCATTTGAGCTGGCAGATTCAGTATTTTTTGGCATCATTTGGATCTTTTCATCGCCTTATCTTTCGTCATATCAGCAACTACTTTTCAGTTCGTTTCTTGTTTGGGTGGCGACTCCATTTCTTTATTTTTCCTAGACAAGAAGCCTCTCTCATATCAGCTTGTTTGTTGCTTTTTGGATCCTAGAATTAGATTCATTGTTCAAGTGGTGACTCCACTTCTTTCATTACTGATTTTCTTGAGCATAGATCTCATTCTATCATCCATTTGGTCCCTCGTTATTTATCATGGATTATTCGTTTAAACCATGTCATTTTACGGATAATCTTCATGATTTTCCAGAAGAGGCCATTTCTAAATTATTTTTGTTCTCAGATGGTGATTCAGTCAATGTTAGAAAGCATTTAAACAATTTTACTTGTGTAATGATCATATATTGTAGACTTCCTCAATATAATCATGAAGATGTCAAAATGCGTCTATTTGTCTGTTCTTTAAAGGGTGATGCTTTGAACTGGTTTAATAATTGTCCTGAAGATTCTTTCACTTCTTTACAAGACATTGTCGATTCTTTTAAAGATAGATATGGTGATCCAGATAGCTCACCTTGTGCCCCTAAAATTGTGCAACATAATGAAAGTAATCTTGTAAAAGGTCCAGCTGTCGATGAAATATTTCAAGACAATTCTTCATATTTGAATGTGCCATCCACCTATACCATTGCAGATCAAATCCATGATAGTGGAAATGCAGGGACAGATTGTAAAAACAATGTTGACAATGAAAAGGAAGATCAAAAGCAAATTATACCAGAACTAATGTGGCTAGTAAAAAATATGGAGATCAATCAAACTAATTATGACAATGACGTGAGAACTTTATGCACCCACCTGGAAAAACGTAATAAGGAGATGGAGATCATGAAAATTAAACGCTCTGATTACATAACCAAAATGAAAAATCAACATGCTAAGGAAATTGAGGACATGAAAACTAATCATGACACGGAAATTAATTTTATGCAAAGCAAGTTATCAGACTTAGAGGAAAATATGATGACCATGCAAGCAAATCATAAGAAAGAGATAAACTCAATGCAACATTTCTTGATGACCATAAAAGAAAAGGACAATAAAGTAATAAAAGATATGGAAGCTAATCAAATATGTCTTCAGAATAAGTTATTGACTATGGAAGAAGACCATGCCAGGGAAATCAGTGCTATGAAGGTTGAACACTCTAGTCAGATAGATGCCATTAAAATACAGGTTCAAAAATTTCAACAATGGTCAGAAGATAAAAGAAACCAGGGAACGTCAATAGATCAGGAGCCTCCTTATTTGTTGCAACAAGCTCCATCTTATTATGAGGTCCTTTGTTCCATTAAAAAGTGAATAATTTATGGTGACCTGGATAAAAGGGAAATTAATAATAAGGTTGATGCTCACATGGTTAATCCACCAGCCATAGAAGATCAAGTTATAACTAATGGCACCTGTGAGATTGATCCATCATCCTTGGCAGGGCAGATGCAGAATGAAGAAAGACATGTCACGCATATCTTATATACTTCATCTAAGAGCTTTGAAGTAGAAGGTTCCACGTTATCAGTGATACAGCCTGCCACGAAGAAAACGCGCAAGAGAAAGAGAATGAGAAGAAGATTTGATGCATCAGACGGCCACGAGTAGCTTGACTTTCGGATAGGAAAAACTCCTACCATATGTAGAATTGGACATGGCACATCCGAAAAGCAGCTGACAGATTTGCCTAAAAGCAGGCAAATGCTCAATATACACTATATTGAACACATCTGATGCCATGGGGCATCCTTTGTATTGTATTTCTAACCCTACTCCTTGTTTTTCAACATTTTCATTTCTGTTTTAGGATTAGATTTACTTTTTCATGTTGTTAGACTAGTTAATAAATGAAGAGCTTATATCTTTCATGTGCTTAATGTTATATGATGATTCTTGAATGGACGCTACTTATTTCTGTTGTGTGTTGCATGGATGCAGATTCTGGATTCTCACATTCCTACAGTGCAGCAACGTGTCCCCAAGTAGAGCCAGATGTTGACCACTACGTGTCAACTTCCTATAGCAGTACACCCCCTTTTTCGCAAAAGCGATAGCGCTTAATCAACATGTCTGTGCCATTCGACAGTCATTATCGACTTGATCATGTTATATTTTAAACCCAGTCTGCATGTGTGAATTGTAAATAATCTTAGCAGAGTTGAGTCATGTATGTAAATTGCCTAGGTGGACCTAATTTTCTAATGATAATCTACGTTCTGGAAAGTTTTTTGTCTCACCGATCCATGATGAGCAGAGTTTTCCTTCAACCTAACTCCAAAGAAGGAATAAATTTTGTCATTAGAATCTTAGGGGAATCCTAGTGCGTTGATCTGCTAGATTATATTTGGTCGCAGAACTGGGTGGTCCATGAGGGTCTATGTCAAATGGGTTTTCCCTCTTGAGATGCAAAATTGTAAAATTCATGATGTTAAGTGTCTTGAGGGTTAGAAAATGTTTTAATCCCTTCATAAGTCCTAAGTCCTAGGTGATTTTTCCAAAGGCTAAGTTCGAGGATCCAAAACTAAAAATTAAAAAATTAAAAAAAAATAAAAATTTGAAAATAGATAAAAGTAATAATAAAATAACAACAAAAAATTAAAATTTTAAAAATAGTAAAATAATAAAATAATAAATAATACGATTTTCAATTTTTAATATATTAAAATGCATTTAAAAATTCGACGGATGATATTAAAAGGGATTTTGATCCTCATCGATGGTCGAGATCATTTTGACATGGATCACTCGAACTAGCAGTTGGGAAATTTTTCTTTAAATAGGGTGTTAGGGGTCATTTGAGATCAGATTGGATCTGAGAATCCGGTGCTAAAGAAAGCTCTCTTGTAGTCAATTTTTGTGCAATAAAGAAAGACTTTGGGGTTAAAAATCTTGTTGGTGTTACTCTCCTAGAAATGTTGTAAGATGATTTATTTTTCTGCATAATTCTATTTCCAGTCATTGATAATAGCTTGATGAAGATTGATTTAGGCACAGGTATCTTGTCTTATCTTTGGGGTTTGAATAAGAGTTTAGATTCTGAAATATAATGGCAGGTACCTCCATTTGGTCTGGATTTCACTATTGTTTTCTCCCTCTATGTTAATGGTTGATTTTAAGCTGTGCAGGAAATCTTAGTTTTGAGTTTACTGGGCGTTAAGCGAAGTCTCGGCTGAACCAGCCAACTCCCAGATTGTGTTTTCTGAAAGAACCCAGCTAGTTTTAATCCTAGGCTTATCATCTGAAATTTTTTTATGAATGCGTGCAGGGTTTTCTGAAGTATTTCACATTAAATTTAGAATTCTGAAAATATTACTGTGGATTATTGACAAATCTGGCTACTTAAGAGTAGAAAATTTGTAAACACTGTAAATTTTTTTGAACTGGTTTTAAGGTTTTCAGTTTTCTTCCTTGCACATATTGTTTCTGGGTTTTTTTTTTTTGCCATTACAGGTTGCAGGTACAAGCTTTGAAAAAATTTCAGGGTTTCCATTAGGCAATTTGGAGCAGAAAAGATTTAAAATTTTGATCAGGTTTCTGGGCTGCGGATCTGCAAACTACATTTTCATTTTTCACTGTTGCCTGGGGTTTTACTGTTGCAGAAAAATTTTGAATTTTTTTTTAAAGGGATCACAGTTTTTTGTCACTACCATACCCACTACCATTTCTCTCTTTCCATGCATCCTTCATCCAATCTGCAAAGAAAAAAAAAAAATCATCACGCAGCTCCAGCTCTCACCATTGCTCCAAAACTTGCACGCATAGCAAACTTTGAAATTTTTGTTGTTGTTCATATCGCCTTGCTGTTCCAGTGTCTTTCAGCTCCACTACCTATCCTTCAACTCCCCGTGAATCCGCTTGATTCCAAAGCCTCTCCACACTGCCCTCAATCCGCTGCTATCCAACCTGCAAACAATATGCATATCCCTCCGTCTGCCATCCTTCAGTTCTGTCAACCTGCAACCTATCCGCAACACAGCCTCCAACTCGCACATTCCTCTGCTATCTACCCCGCAGCCTCTTTCCTTTCAGTTCTGCTCCATCTGCCGCAAACCTTCACACGCATTCACAACAATACACTTTTTAATGTAGATTTTCTCAATTTGTATAATCGTAAGTAATTTCTTTAATCTTTGATTTTCATGTCTGTGTTCGTTGTTTTTTTAGATAGCGTAGATTTTTGTTTTCATGAAATGGGTAAATATTTAAAAAAAAAAACAATATAAAAAGTCTAAAACAAATCGAAAAAGGGTTTTGACCTTGGTTGTTCTTTTTCAAATTTGATTTATTTTCATTTAGATTTTAATTTAAAAAAAATGCAAAGAATCCAAAAGTTAGATTTTTATTTATTCTAGATTTTTTTTTTAGTTTTACGTTATATTTAGTTTAGATTTTGTATAGTTAGGCTTTAGTTTAGATATTAATTTTCATTTTGTTTATTTAGGTTATATGTATATTTAAATTAGGACTTTACATGAAAAATAAAAAAATAAAAAATTCATAAAAAAACAAAAAAGTTAAAAAAGGGTTAGTTTCTTTAGATTTTTATTACAAATTTTCATTTTGTTGTATATATTAGATGTGAGTGCTTTTTTTTGTTTAGACTTATTAAATCTTAGTTTTAGTTTTAGATTTAGACTTAAATTTAGATTTAAGTTTTTAAAAATTTTGATTTTAAGAATATTAAAAATCTCATAAAAAAATTAAAAATTAAAAAAGAAAAGCATAAAAAAAAGTTTTTTTAGCTTTCTTTTAGGATTAAAATTTAGATCTAGTTAGATTTTATTGATTTATATTAGGTATGAGTTTTATTTTTAGAATTTAGATTTAGTTTTCATTTCTGTTATAGTTTAGTTGAGTTTATTTACTATTAGAATAAATCAAAAAAATAAAAAAAAAACTCATAAAAGTTAAAAAAGGTTTCTCTTTTATTTTTTTTTAAGACTTTAGTTTAGATTATATTTCATTTAGGATTTTAGTTTTGTTCAATTTTTTTAGATCTTAAAATTTTATTAAAAAATATAAAAATATATAAATTAAATTTTGAAAAAGGCTAATTAAAAATTGGAAATTCTTTTTAAAGTCTTTTTTTCTGTTGTGCTGAAGTTACATGTGCTTAAAATGTTTATATCTGGAGATTAGTTATTTGAAATCTGGTCAGCATTTAAATTTCGTGGTTGTTTAAAGCATTAAATCTTTAGAAATTTAACCATTATTAAAGCATTGTGTGTTTACTGGATATCTTGCATTGCTTGGGTTTGATGATAAATGATTGTTTTACAAGGTTCATATTTTCTGCAACATCGAATAAATAATCATTTAATCATTAACTCCATAAGGCACTGGTTCATTAATTCCTAAAATCAACCAAGTGCTAAATCGGCTTGTTGTGTCTCCCAACCCAACTGATCCACAGTTGGTCATCGTTTATCCCATAAGGTCTACCCCCCTTACCCTCAGGAGACGGCTTAAACGGAGAGATCGGGGATCAGAGTGACAGCCCCCAGTCTAAGCGTTGTCATGACAATTTGTGCGACAACACTACTGAAAGGCAACTCCCATGCGAACTTGTGAACAGATCCATTGAATACTATGGATTCTTTATCCGCCTCCAAAAACACTACATAAGGATCTTTAAATTCATGCCCACTGGGACTTAGCTCATCCAATGAATTACTTCTCTTCTCTTCATACCATGAATGCAAACTTTGATCTGAGCTTTGTGACGAGACTCCTGCTAAAAATGACAAAGAAACTGGCTGTCGAATCAATTTTGTATTAATACTTTTGTCAAGCTCACGGATAAGAGAAGGAATTTGACTGCAAACCTCATCCAAAACATTAGCTATTGGATCATGAAAAACTTGAAAAGACTATTGCAACCCATTTTCTATTGGTTCCGATGAGATTGCATGACCTTTCTACCGGCTGCTCATTTGAAGATATACTATGCAGTTTTCCCTTCAAAAACTAAAATGATTCAAAACAAAATGGTACAGAATCATCTTGCATCATTTGATCATATGTGCCAGCTTCCAAGTCTTCATCTGAAACTTGACAATCAATAGGATTCAAGGGCTACAAATCTGGATATGAGAAGTCTTGAACAAGGTTTTCATCGTCCTCAAGATGATCCAGATCAAAACTTGTCAACAATTGATTTCTGATTGCATGAAAGTTGTCTCTGATGAACTGAAACGAAGCAAAACAAAAAGGTAAAGATCCTTCACTTACTTCAAAATTTTCTGCACTTTCCTCATCACTGTCATAGCTAATATGCATCGGTTGATCACTGTATTCGAGCTGCTGAAAGTGAACTTCTTCCTCCCACAAACTAGCTACTGGTTTGTCTACAAGATTAGCTTTTGTTTGGAGAACATAATCATCATCATACTGATCAAACTGAGGCAAATCATCAGTATAAAACACATCACCAAGCATACATGTCATATCAACAGATCTCTCTTCTCCAAGATGATCTATAAAACAATCATTATCAGTAACTTGTTCTTCTTCAATCAGCCATCCATGGGCTTGAACATCATAATCATTCCTTCTAGTGATCTTCTGCATCATCTCTTCCACTGCACTTACCAAACTGTCGAGCTTTACCTCTAAAGATGTCGATTCCTCTGGATCTATGTTTTTCATCTCTTCTTCCTTCAACTTTGCCCTTATGATCAGCAAATGAGCCTCTACATCTACTGCACTGTTCTGTATCTCTTCAACTGTTGCAAGATTCCTTTCTCTCAGCTGAAACTCCATTTCCAGATCAAAGGCACCCAGGTAGTGCAAGAGAGCGGATCCAGTAGGAGGTATTATATTAATAGGCATCGAATAATAAACTTGGTTAAATCTTGCAAAAAATTGTTGTACGGTCTCTCCTGGTTGTCTTTTCAGCTGGTTATACTCTTCTATAATCAAGAAAGGGTTCTGTCTTATGACCCACCTGTCGAGGAAAACTTTGACGAACTGCTAGAAATCTGAGATGCTTGCATCAGGCAGGGTTTTGAACCAACTCTTGACTTTCCCTTGCAAAGAAAGAGCAAAAAGCCTAATACAGACATCTTCTTCATCAACTTCAAAAAGGTCAAGAAAGGACTCAAAATGCAATACATGTCTCTCAGCAGTGATATTGTTGCGTTCACCATCAAATCTTGGTAGATATAGGTCATGATTTTTAGGGAAAGCATGGAATATAGGAGGTAAAATCAGAGGCTTGTATCGATCTGGAATTTTACAAGGTATAGGGGTATGTACAGAAAGTGTGGAATCAGTCTTGGTCTCTTGAGGCTCATCAGTTTGAAGACGGTCATCACAAGATTTAGAAGACAGGTATTGATCAAGCTCAAGGGCATGCAAATCCATGGTATTCACAATCTTCAAAGGGAAGGAGTCAAATGCAAGCTGAGGATCTTTTCTTAAATATAATATACTTTGCAAAGCCTTCTTGAAATTCTCAGGAAAAAAGAAGAAATAATTTAGAACAAAGAATAAAATGTCTTGGATGAAATTCCAACTTGAATACATGATCTTTCCATATTGTCCTTTCATGTTTTTGCTGGTCGGGTTCATCCGCCAGTGGAGTCTTTGGACCTGATCTTGAAAATGATTTGGAATTGCTAGGCGAATGATTTCATCCTTTCCGTTGTCTGATCGTTTTCCACCATCAACAATCATATCTAACTTGATACATGTACTGGGGCAATTCGCAAGTCAGATGTTCAGCTTATAAGACTAGACCAGAGATTGACTGAAGCAGCTTTTATCTACTTATGCACTCGCAAAGCAATGTGTATTTTGAAGGCTTCCTAGCATAACTTTAGGCTCTATATGTAGTTTATAAAGCAAGACACTAAGAAACAAATAAACTTTTCTTCCCCAGTATGGTCACCACTATGTTAGTGCCTAAATCTACCTCAGGCTGAGAAAGGTAGGATCTAGGATAACATCAAACCATGCTTAACCTAGTAGCAGGCCCTACTAGGTTAGGAGAGGGCTCTCACCTTGTCAATCTCAGCAAAATATAATCAATGAGGCTTGAGATGACTGATTGAAAATTGATTTTAGGCTAGGTATGTGTGCAGAAGAGTTTGATTAAATTTGATGATGTTTTGTTGGCTCAAATGGAAAGGCAGATTTGGGTCTGGGGAATGAGGCTTAGTTTTGCAGAGATCTCTATGGGGCAAGGTAGGAAAATGGTTTGGTACTTCAAATTGAATGAGATGGAGAGCTTTTATACTGGTGAGGAGTTGAAGAGGGCATGAAAGTCTTATGGATCCTCTTCAAATAGTTGAAAACATAAATAACTAAAAAACCCTAGGTAGAGCACTGCAATTTCAATGGATTCTACCTTTATCTTTGTTTGATTTAGTTAAGATGAAGAAAAGAGAGATGATGGCATACATAAAACACATGTAAAATTACAATTACAGAAGGAAACACAATACCAAAGAAAGATGCCATATGAATCTTATAAAGTGCTGCAAATCCGGGTCTACTCCTGAGCCAACTTGCTAAAATGTGTATACAATGAAGCTCCAAGCTTTCCCAAAAGTCCAAATTTTGCTAATGACCAAAAAATCACAAGATATAATCAAACAAAAACTCATCCTAGCCTCTAAGGGTTGGGCTCATGAGTTTAGGAGCTGTTCCAACAAATTCTAAACTAAAAACTAAAAATTAGGCAGTGGAACAGCTTGCCTCTAAAAACTAGGGAACTACCTTTTCATGGATGAATCTACAATTTAGCATAATTACATCAAGATCCATCAAATTACATTAAATTACATCATGATTTTGACATTTAGAAGAAGAAAATTCAACCTATCAAGAAACTAGGCAAAAAACAGAGCTTTTTTGGTCAAACTGAGCAAAATTTCCCCAATGCGTAACGCTGATTTCCCTATGCGTATCACCTTTTTTCAGCCGCTTTTGGAGGCCTTCCTAGTGTCCAAATTTTCTCCAAGTGTACCTGTTGGAAAGGTTTGCCTGTCTACTTTCTAGAACAAGTAGAAGTTTTGAATTTGGCCTCCATTTACCCCTCCAAAATTGAGTTCTCCCAACACTGCTTACTATGTGTCCAAAAAGGGGCAGAAAGGTCATTTTTGGGGTGTTTTTGACATTTTTGGGGGCTCAAAACCTGTCAAAATTTCTTGTACATTTGTGAGCATTCATATTTTTTCATGAAAAATCCAAAAATTCTGAGTTTTCATCAAGAGGAGACCCCCATCAAAAGCGAATGCCAAGTGGCACAGCGCATTGAGCAGAAAAACATGTGTTTTGGACCAAAAATTCCAAAATTGCAAAAAGTGCCGCAAATTTTTTAAAATTTGGGCTAAGTGTCCTCCATTAAGTGTTGTGTTGGGCCAAGGAAGCTCAGCCAAGATCCAAAGTCTATCTTGCTCCTTTCGCTTCCTCGATGCCTTCTTCAACTTGGCCTTCAAGTTCCTGATTCTTGCCTTGCAACTTTGGTTTCTCACCAAGTAATGGTAGTCCATGTGCCTCAACATAGTTTTCTCATTGTTGGCCTTCTCTAGCATCCATTCCCAAGTGCAAGTTTGTTCTCTCAAGCCAAGATTCCTGGTCATGTTCAATCTCTTGCTCATACCCATGATCACTGTCTCTTTCCATTGTTTCCCTTTGGTTTTGAAAAATGTGGTTGTATATGGATGGTTTTGTGGATAACAGTGTGAAAATATGGTGGAGGAATGAAATGGGTAGAGTGTATGGAAGAGAGTGTAAAAATGTATGTGTGAACAGAGTTTAGGGATGGGAGTAAGATTTTTAGGGATGTGAGTAGGGTTTAGGGATATGGATAGGGTTTGGGGAGTTTAGCATTTGGGAAATTATATGTGGAGAATGGGATTAAGGGGAAAATGTATGAGGGGAGTGGGATTAAGGGGATAGGGTATACAACCATTATTGCAATGAAGAAAACTAGGGTTTCACCCTAGAAGCTATGGTTTTAGGGTTTTGGGAATAGGAGAGTAGGATGAGTGGAAATGAGAGGGGAAATGGGAAATGAAAGTGAAGGGGATGTGAAAGTGGTAGAGGGGAATAAGACAGCAAAAAATGGTAATTTTGCAAACCCTAGGCAGATTTTCAATGAAACTGTGCAAGGAGCTAGGGTTTTAATATTTTCCTATTAAATCACCAAGAGGACTGAGACAAACTCATGCATTGAGCATATTGGAGTGAACTTACTTGGGCAATGAGGAATTTACAATTTTGGGATCTTTGATGGAATATTTGAATGGAGTTCAAGCTTTGTAGCCTAATGCCCCGTGCTGCCCCAATGCGTAGCGCCAGTTATAAAGTTACATTGTAAATCACTGCCCAATGTGTAGCGTCGGCTCAATGCATAGTGCCGTTTTGCATGAGACTTTTGGAGGCCTTCCCAGTGTCCAAATTGGGTACAGGATAGCTCGTTGGAATCTTATTGAGTCTACTTTCTAACCCAGCTTTAATTTTTCAATTTGGAGTTCATTTTCCTGGTCAAAAATCAAATCTCCCAAGACTGGTCAAAATGAGAAAAATGAGGTTGCCTCAAGGTAGAGTGTTGTTGCAGTCAACTTTTGAAAGTCTTACTCAACTGCAAATTGAGCTCATGATAGCTCATTGGAAATATATTTGTGTCTAGTTATCATTTGAATCATCAAGAAAGTCATTTTTCCAACCAAACTAGGAGAAATATTGATTTTCCCAAGGTCACTTCAGAGGTGCATCAATTCTCCTGAGGCAACTGTATTTTTGACATTTCTCTAAAACAATGACACCTGTGTAAAAAGTGAAGGAGGTTGTTTCCTTGGCCTATTCTAGACAAAAACCTCTGTCAGTGTTCCCAAATTCATCTTTTCTTGCTCTGAAACATCATTGGAGTAAAACCTATCCCGATGTGTGGAACAGGGGATTTGTCGAAATGAAGTGAAATGAAGGGGATAAGGAGCTTCTAAATTCTTGAGAAAATTTTGGGAACTAGGGAGGGATCTTAGGAAGTAGGGGAAAGTGGAATTTCAAAGATTGAGTGAGGGGAAGGGGTCAAAAAGGGCAAAACACAGGCCTAGCCTAGAAAATTATCAAGTTGTAGCAAGAAACTAGGGTTTGTGTGAAAATGAGGAATTTGGGGGATATTAGTGATGGGAAGTGTTTAATAAGGTACATTAAGCATAGGGGAAGGTGTATGAACATCAGGATACAAGTTTTGGTGATGATTTGATCATCTAAGAGAAATTACCCTCAAAACCCTAGGAGAGGGAAATGAACCTTACCTAGGTGCAACTGAAGCATGAACAAGGTGTAAAATTACCCATTGGAACCTGACATGATGATGAAAACCCTCTGAATGATGTTACACTCAGCTGAATGGTGACATGGATCGACATTTGGACAACTTTGAAAGGAGTAAAAGCAAACCCTAGACCTAATACCTAGTGACCAAATTTCACTTGAAGACTCACTGAAATGACAAAAATTTGACCTTGACACCTTAAAATCACTTTGTAAGAGCATTTTTTATCACTGGGGAAGGCTGCAAAGACTGACACTAACAGATTTCATATTGGAAAATGAAACAGTCCTAGAAGAGGAATCAGATGAATATCAGAGAGGATACATGAATGCATTGACAGCGCAAAAAAGACAATACTCACTCGGGAGTAGGGATGTACCGACCAATCCAATCCAGAAGCGGAAGGAAGAAACACCACCAAAGACTGATTCTCCAAATGTGCAGGAAAAAGGGAAAGGAGCCAACAAATCCTACTACCAGCAAAGTACAATCAGCAAATGAAAAGTCAAATCAGCCAAGTGCAACAAAAGAGAAGATTGAAAAGAAGGATGCTCCAGTCAAAGAGGTAGAGAAAACTATAGCCTTTAGCTTAGAAAATGAAATTTCTAAGTTAAAAGTGTCAATACCTTTGACTGAATTAATGAAGAATAGCAGCTATAAAGGTCAAGTGGCAAAGATTTTGAATATACATCCTCTGTCTGATATGGTAAATGTGGAAGATGACCAACCTGAGCTTATCTTTGGTCTGGCATTAGAAGGCCAATCTGAGGATAGTGATTAGCTCCTTTTTACATCAGCCTTAGATTGCATGATTATGTTTTGCATAATGCCATGTTTGATTCAGGAGCATATCACAACCTAATGCCAAAAGCAATTATGAAAAAATTGGGTTTGGACATCATTCGCAAGTACCATGATCTTTATTTGTTTGATTCTGGTAGGGTCAGATGTATTGGTCTTATTAAAGATTTGGTTGTGACTTTGGATCAGATTCCAGCGAAAAATGTTCTTATGGACGTAGTTGTGACCAACATTCCCCCTAGATTTGGCATGCTTTTATCTAGATCATGAGGTGCAAAACTTAAAGGGACATTGCAGTTAGATTTCTCCCATGCCACTATTCCTGTCTTTGGTCAGTTGAGGAAGTTATATAGGGATGATGAAGTATATGATCACAAGCAAGGAAAAACCTTTGAACCATCCAATTAATTATGTACATACAGATTTAGAGTCTTTTGTTCTTTATTCTGACAGTGGTTTCAATGATGTAAGTAGTCAATTAGTTGAAGTTGAAGATATACCGGAGATAACAGAAAATTTCAGAGTTGTACTTGATCAAGAGAGACAAAGGCTTGAAAGTACCATTGAACAGTCAACATCCCACCAGCAACAAGAAATTGATGGACAATAGCCAAAGGTAGAAGAGCGAGCAAAATTCTAGCACTTGGAGGAAGAAGCCATTTTGTGGAGTATGGACTTTGATAGAGTGGTAGGTAAGGAAGGTGTCGGAATTAGTATTTGGATATGCATCCTTGTTTTCCTACCAAATAAAGTCTCGAGTAATGTAAGAGTTTGTTCGTATACGTTGGCTTTTGATTGTTCCAATAATGAAGCCGAGTATGAGGCACTAATTGTAGGCTTGAAAATCCTCACAAAATTGAATGCAAAGAGAATTTCAGTTTATGGCGACTCCGAATTAGTAATCAAGCAAGTCAAGGGTGAATACCAAGCCAAACATCCTCGAATGAGGGCCTACCATAATGTGGTTTTAGATATTTTGAGGTTGTTTCCATATTTTACCTTGAGATGTGTTCCTCATGCAGAGAATGTTATTGCAGATTCCCTTGCTACAGCAGCAAGTAACTTGAAGATTCCTATGAATTCAAACAATAAGTTTGAAATTCATTTGAAACATCTCCCAACTGTCCCTGATAATCTAAGATATTGGCAGGTGTTTCAGGATGACAAAGAGATTGAAGAATTTCTACAAAATGAAGGTAAATATCAAGACACTTCTATAGATGGTGAGCAAGATGATGGTGAACCAGACATGGAAGTAAATCAAATAGAAGTTTTGCAGCTGAAGGACAATGTCATCCCTAAAGGCCTTATACCTTTAGAGGAATTATTTGACCAAGATGATGTAGCTCGGAAGCCAAGTTTAATGTCGAATGAAAAGGGAGTTGAAGATGTGAATATCGGAACAGAAGAAAATCCAAAGATGGTGAAGTTGTCAAAGGCCTTATCTCCTCAGGTAAACGCAAAGTACATTAGTTTATTATCTTCATTTACTGATGTATTTGCATGGGACTATTTAGATTTGAAGGAGTACGATAAAAGTATAATTCAGCATATCGTTCCAATCAAGCCAAACCAGAAGCCATTTTAACAAAAGTTAAGAAGGATAAATCCAAAGTTGTTGCCACCAAGAGAGAAGGAGGTGAATCGATTATACAAGGCTGGTATGATCGTTCCAATAAGATTTTCAGAATGGATTTCCAATTTGGTGCCGGTGCGGAAAAAGACAGGTGAGATTAGATTATGTATTGATTTTAGAAATATGAATAAGGTGTCTTTGAAAGATAATTATCCGTTGCCAAAAATGGACCACATACTCCAAAGAGTGGTTGGAGCATCTCGTATGTCACTGCTCGATGGGTATTCCAACTACAATCAAATTTTGGTCTATGAGGATGACAGGGATAAAACAACATTCACCACTCCATGGGGGACTTTCCATTATGCCAAGATGCCATTCAGTTTAAAGAATGCCGGCGCAACTTTTCAGCGGGCTATGGATATCTCCTTTGCAAATGAGAAAGATGTATTTTTAGTAGTTTATCTTGATGATTTGACAATTTTTTCCAATTTAGATGAGGAGCATCTTTACCATTTGAAGATTTTTTTCAGCGGTGTAGAAAGTATGGCATATCTCTTAATCCCAAGAAGAGCTTGTTTGCCATGGATGAAGGGAAGCTTCTCGGTCACATCATATCCAAGGAGGGTATCCGCATTGATCCTGCTCGAGTGGAAGCCATTTAGAAAATTGATTTTCCTCATAGTAAAAAGGAGATCCAAGAATTCAACGGTAAGATGAACTTCTTACATCATTTTGTGTCAAATCTAGATGAACATTTGAGGGAGATTACAAACATGTTGAAAAAGGATAGTGTGGTAAAATGGACTGAAGAAGCCATAAAGTCTTTCAATTTGGTTAAGTTGGCTCTTTCTTCAGCTCTGATTTTAATCAACCCATATTATTCCCAAGATTTCATTTTATTTTCATTCGCTTCACAACATACTATGGAAATGGTTCTTATGCAGAAAAGAGACCAGCTTGAGAAGCCAATTGCCTTTTTCAGCAAGACAATAAGAGATGCAGCCTTAAAATATAATATTATTGAAAAGCAAGCTCTTGCCTTGGTGAAAGCTTTGAAATATTCCCGGGTATATATTCTGCACTCTCATATTCTTGCTTATGTCCCTAACGTAGCCATCAAAGATGTTTTGATACAGACAGATCAGGAAGGGAGGCGAGGCAAATGGATCGTAGCTTTGTTAGAATATGACTTGGAGATAAAGCCAACAAACCTCATCAAGGGGCAGGGTCTAGCAAAACTGATGGCGGAGTCTAATTTGCATGCCTTGGACATAAAATTGATTGCTGCTATGTCTGAAGAAGATGAAGATAGCTCGCTCGTTCAGGTATCTGAAATTTTTCTCTATTCTCCTTGGTATTCAGATATTATAGATGTGCTCCAGCACCTTTCACTGCCACCAGGGATAGCTAAAAACAAAAGTACAACTCTAAAATTAAGGGCTGCTAAATTTTGTATTATGAATAATGCATTGTATTGGAAATATGCCAGAGGTATGTTGTTGAATTGTTTGGTTGAGGAAGCAAAATAGGTCATGGATGCTTTTCATAAGGGAGATTGTGGAGGTCACCTATTTTGGAAGACGATGGAAAATAAAATTTTGAGAGAAGGGTACTATTGGCCTACCCTCTTTGCTAATGTTTATAAAATTGTTACAAGTTGTCATGAATGTCAAATTTTTCAGGGAAGGAGAAAATTATAGTCACTACCTCTCAAGCCGGTTGAAGTAAGTGCTCTGTTTCAACAGTGGGGCCTAGATTTTATTGGAGAGATTCATCCTACATCTTCAGCTCAGCACAAGTGGATCTTAATAGCGACGGATTATTTTACAAAATGGATTGAGGCAATCCCCACTCAGCAGGCCACAGATACAGTAATAATTTAGTTTCTCGAAATAAAAATTTTGTCACATTTTGGTTATCCTAACAAGCTAATTACAGATAATGCAGCAGCTTTCAAATCTAAAAATATGATTGATTTTTGTAACAAATATCAAATTACCTTGGGGCATTCTACTACATACTATCCGCAAGGTAACAGATTGGCTGAATCTTCAAATAAATCATTGGTTAAAATCACCAAAAAGCTACCGGAAACAAACAAAAAGAGCTGGCACAAGAAGCTAGTTAATGCACTATGGGCGGATAGAGTAAGTCAGAAGAAGTCAATTGCCATGACTCAGTTCAAAATAGTATAAGGTATTGACACGGTGTTCCCGACATCTCTCGTAGTCCCGGTTGTAATACTTTTATAGGAAGCTAGCAGCGAGGAGGATCATTTTCAGCGAAGAATAAACCAAATGATCCATTTATAGCAAGCGAGAGAGGAGTTTTTCATAATACCTTCACGCTACAAGAGAGAATCAAGAAAATCTATGATTGGAAGGCAAAGACATATAAGTTTCAGATTGAAGACATAGTGCTAAAGTGGGATGCTAGAAATGAGGACAAAGGCAAGCACAAAAAGTTCAAGAATCTGTGGAAGGGACCATATAGGATTGCTGCATCTCAAGGTCAAAATTCTTTTCTCCTCAAAGAAATGAACGGGGAAGATTGTCCAGGAGGGCCGGTCAATGGTCAGCTGCTGAAACGGTATTATCTTTGATTAATTTTCTGCTGTCATAATTTTTCACTGTACATACCATTTTATTTCCTTCATTGCAAAGTGTGTACTATCGTCATTCATTCAGTTTGGGGCCCAAAGTGAAGGCTATAAAATTGAAGGTTTGATGTTAGTTTTTGGTTATTTAGTGTGGGTTGTTTGAGTTAGCTTTGAATCAGTTTTCAGTCTTGTAATTGAGTCAGTTTTGAGTCAAGATATTGGTTCTAGTTTGCTAAAGTTATTGACTCCATTTAGCCCAATCGAAGAGGCAATGTCTGCTTTCCAGAGATTTGTAGTTCTTGGCACCACCCAGGAGCTACCATCCCCATTGGAGCCAATGTTAGTGTCAGTATTTTCATCCCTCCATCAGTGATCAAATTCTCTTTTTGCATGCATTTTAGGTGTCCCATCCGATTAGCTACATTCCATTAGGTCATGGATCAACTGATGGTAGTGGTTCATTATCAAATTTCCCTCATGGTCTTTACCTGCTGGCCTATTTTCACAAGTTTGGGTCATTCATAGTCATTTTTTGACATTACATTTGCAAAAGCCATTTTTAGGGTTTTAGATTTCATTAGGTCTAGGGTTTTCCACCATAGTCTTGTAAAAGCTCAATAACGGTCAGTAGGCACATGAGGAGGTCTAATAAGGTCTCATGATCAAAATTTCAATGATGATACATTCAATAAGTGAGTTTTTCCTCAAAACCCTGTTTAGAGGTAAAACAAAGTTTTATTTTTATGTATAATTTTTTTGTAATTTTAATTGTTTCTATATGTAATAAGTTCAGAGCTACTGCCCTTGGTCACCTTGCCAACTCTAGCTTCTGCAAGAAACAAAAGCATTAATGCATCAATTCATCAAGCAAAGTTCAATTCATGAGTCAAACAACAAAATGAAAACATTGCTTTTAAAAAGCAAAGTGAAAGAGACTTTAGAAAAGTGGGGTTGTAAATGAAAAATTAAAACCAAGGGGTATAAAAGGTCTTCTTTGAGTTTAAATTCTTCATTTTGTGCAAAGAGAGTAAGCCAAAAGGAGAAAATCAGGTTTGTGGGAGAAAGAGGCAAAATCAAGCAAAAAAACACGAAAATTTGGTGGCGCTACGCATCTGGGTACCAGAGCTACACACCTACCTGGTGCTACGCATCTGGTGCAGGTTTTGAACTAGAATTTGGTCGTGTGCTATGCATAGAAAGTGTGCTACGCACTTGGGAGGCAGTGCTACGCATCTGTTGTTTGAGATTCAAAACCAATTTTATCACCCTCCTCTGCCTCCAAATGCATAATTAACCTCTTGACAAGTTAGTAAATCCTCTCATCTAGTCTAGCAAGGGATGTTTTCATCTTTGGTGGTGACTTATGTGCCTAAAAAACAAACCCTAGCTGTCACTAAAATTGTCTTGCCAAAGTTGCATAGGGTTTTCTTTTCTGCTGTTAATTCCCCTTTAATTATCCTCCACACTCCATTTCCTTCCCTTGCCACTAAATTTCCCTAAATCCCTTCCTCTTTCCCCCTCCCAAAATCATTGGCATTCACTCCCATTACCAAACCCTAAGCCCTATACATTATTCCTACACATAAACCCTATACATTCCCAAAACCCTAATCCCATTTCCTACTCCCTCATTACATTCCTTCCACCATCAAACCCTCATTTATAGTCATACAATCAATCAATCCCTCATTTCCCAAAAGTAAAAACAGCAGTCACCTTATTCACCCTCATACCTTAAAGACAAATCTCTTCCTACTCATCATTTTTCACCCCAAATTTGCAAGTATGGAGACAGACTCAACAAATGAAAGGGAGGATGAAACTGTCAGTGATTCTTCCCAAGAGGTTCATGCACCAATAAAACCACATAAAGGAGGGAAACATATGCAAGAGGAGCCCAACACTCTTACATATTTGCTTGCCCTCTTATAGTAACCTGTTTTAAACATCAATCATGTTACCAGTTTTATGAAATGGTGGAGAGGGTGCAATAATACCATGAGCTTGCTAGGTTATTTTTTCTTAATCTTCACAATGGCCAGGTGAACCTAGCTGGTGTCTCTTTCACCTTGACACCTGAAACCACAGTAGCAGCAACAGGCATCCCTAATGTGGGTGAACAGTGGAATAAAGGGCAGCATGTGGGCAGAGAGCACTATGAGCCTTACATCAAGGCTACTTATCAGAGGCAAATCAGTAGGGTCTTTCCTTTCAAATTCTTGCAAGATACTTATGCTCCACTCATGAAACTCATCATCAAATATTTCACCTATGAGGGAAGTTTTTCCTGTCTATATACATACCATGTCAGATTGCTGTGAGATTGCTGATGCATTTCACAAGAGTGAGGATGATGAATATTCCATACTTTATATGCCGGAATATTGAGAAAATGGCTCATTATGTGCAAAGGAAACCTCTTCCTCAGTAGTTCAGTAGCATTTACCATTTCTCATTGACTAAAATTGTTTTTTTGCATCAGCTAAGCTTGCTAAATATTTCATGGGATACTTCCATTGCACATGATGTATTCAAAAGCCCTCAGGTGACTCCATCAATGCTTCATGAGGAAGGAGGGCCTTCAAACCAACTAGATGTTCATGAGACTGAACCTATAGGTGTGCTAGTGTTTTTCTCTTATGAGAAAGGCACAAGGAGACTATTTGCGGCTATCAAACAAGTATTATCTCCACCAGGGGTGGAAGGGGTCTCGTTCTCTTCACCAGATAACAGGAAAATGCTATCTTCACCTGGGGTGAAAGGGGCTTTGCCTTCTTCTTCAAAAAATCAGGTATAGGACCAAGGAAAGCAATAATTGCATGATGAAGGGCCTTTTGAAGGCCAAGATAGGGATTTCATTTTGTTGAGGAAGAGGACACTGATTTGAGCTCCCAAAGCTCAAAGCTCAAGGATGAGATCATCAAGGAGAAAGAAGCTGAGATTCAAAGCCTATCACTTGGTCTTGAGAGAGCTAAATGGATCATTAATTACCTTGAGCAATAGAACAAGCAATTGGAGGACAAACAAACAATCATGGAGTTGCAAAACATAAGGGAAAACTGGCAATTGGCCAAAAGAAGGAAAATCAAGCTAGCTTCACTAGAGCAAGAAATAGAAGCTGACCGAGAATAATGGTTGGAAAGAGTGAATATCCACCTCAAGAAGCTGTTGGACAAGGCTAAGAAGGAGAATAAAATGTTGCGCCACATGGCTTATCACTATTTGGCCCGGAACAAAATTTGCAAGACAAGGATAAGAAGCGTAAAAGCCAAGTTAAGGAGAGCCTTGAAAGTCAAAAAAGAGCAAGACAAGCTCAAGATCTTGGCTGAAGAATCATTGGCCCAGCATAGCACATAAAGAGGATCACTCAAGCCAAATTTCAAGAAATTTGGTGAAGTTTTTGTCATTTTTGAGGCAAAAAACAAGTTGTTTTGGCAGGTGTGTAGCACCACTGGCACTACGCTTTTGATGGAGGCATCTTCTTGTAAAAAAATTTACATTTTTGGAATCACCATGAAAATATATGCATGCTCAAAAATGGCTGGGAAGTTTTGACAAGTTTTGGACCTCCAAAAGGGCCAAAAACACCTAAAAAATGCCCTCTCTGCCACTTTTTTGCCACACGGGAAGCAGTCTTGGGAGATTGTATTTTTGGAGGGGCAAATTGACTCCAAATAAAAAAATTCAAGTTTTCCCAGAAAGTCGACTCACCAAGATTTCTAATGAGCTATTCTAAACCTGATTTGGACTTCAGGAAGCCTTCCAAAACTGGCCTGGAAAAAGCGTTATGCATAGAATCAGCAGCGCTACGCATAGGAGAAAAATTACCATTTTTGCTTGTTTGCTTAGAATTTCGCCTAGTCTTCTACCAGTTTGACTTTTTCTCTCTCATGGTCAAATTCATGATGTAAATTGATGTACTTTGATGTAAAATTGATGAAAATTGACTTAAGGAGGTAGATACATCATTTTTAGGTGGTTTTGCACTGAATGAATCAGTGTCCATAGTTTTAGAGGCATGTTGTTCCACTGCCTATTTTTCAGTTCCTAGTTTAGATCTTGTTGAAACAACTCCTAGACTCATGGATTTGACCCCTAATGGATAGCATGGGTGATTTGACGCCTATCTCTTGTACTTTCTTAATCATTTGTCAAGGTTGGACTCTTGTGAATGCATTGAGCTACTTTGTGCATCACTTCTGCAGTTTGGCAAGGAAATAAACCAGGGTTTTGCAGCATTTTGTGAGATTCTTGTGGTAATGTGATTTCGCAGCATTGTGTTATTCTTTGTAATTCAGTTGATCTTATGCTTATGTGTGCCATCATCTCTCTCTTTCAGCATAACTAAATGAATCAAGTTTAAAGGGTGGAATTCATTGGTGTTTCAGTGCTCTACCTTGGGATTTATTTAGTTCTACATGTTTTCTATTGTCTAAAGAGGACTCATTACATTTGCATGCCCTCTCCAACTCCTCACCAGTCTTTACACTCACCATTACACTCATTTCAAAGTGCTAAAACACTTGCCTACCTCACCCCACAAAAACCTCTGCAAATCTGTGTTCATTTCCCAGATCCAAAGCTGTCTTCCCATCTGATCCAGCAACCCAACCATTAAATTCAATCAAATTCCTCTGAGCAAGCATACCTAGCGTAAAATTAGTTTTTATCTCAGTCATCTCAAGCCTTCCTTGATAAATTATCATTGAGATTGACAAGGGGAGAGCCCTCTCCCGACCTGGTAGGGCTAGCTACCAGTTAATCGTGGTTTGATGTTACCCTAGACCTACCTTTCTTAGCTTGAGGTAGATTTAGGCCCTAACAGTCCTGACCAATTCTACAGCTTGACTCATCCCCGATGCCAAGCTCACTTATGTGGCTCTCGCTTGACCTGCACCCACCTGTATCCTGCTAGTCTGGATATGCAGCTCGTGCAGATCCTTCTGGATGCTCCCTAGTGTCTGCATGTATTGTTGCTCGAATTGTTGCAATAGTTTGGTTGTAGTATCCCAGACTTTGTCACCAATCTCATCAATATCACCCTCTGTCAAGATCATGGGATCAACCTGCATTTTTTCCAAATTTTGCTTCTTTTTGGGACCCTCCCACTGCTCCTGTTCGTACTTTCTTATCTGAAAGGGGGTGCTCTGCCCCTCATCTCCTACGCCACCCTATTCATATTGTTCTTCCTCCTTTGTCGCAGGTGAAGGGGACTTACCACTTCCGTGTGAGTCGCGCTGCTCCTGATCAACCTACTCCTTAGCAATGCACTCCTTTTCCATTTGATCCTTCTCTATGACTTCCTTCTTCTGTTGCACAACCAACTTTTGCACATCCTTCTTTGTTGCATCCTTCCTCTTCTTCTCAGCCGAGCTACCCATGCCCTTACTGGTTCCGACATCCAAATTTGATGGGACGTGCCACTCTGCTGGCCAAAACTTGATTACCTCCTTTATGTCGTGATCTGTAACCAAGTATGGTAAATTGTACCAATTTATGTTACAGGTCCGTATGCGCCTAAATGTAAACGCGGTGGAAGTCAACTTTAAACACGGCATATGTTGACAACTGTTCATACAAGGTTGGAGACAACCTTGGTCACTGATTAATGGCCATGCGAAGACTCATTTCCATCAACACCCATAATATCTTATTTTCGGTGACCCATGCGGGGTCCTTCATGGCCCATAAGGAGGCGAAATGTGTGGCCTCCGGCAATCCTTCCTTCAATAGAGGGAACTGGTTGTCCTCTGGTAGCTCCCATGTGACTAACATGATGGAGAGAAGCAACCATGCATAGTGGAATGGTTTGGTCTCATCTTGGACCTCGCAACAATTTGCAAGGAATTCACTGCATAGGTACCGCAACCAGTTAAAATGCACACCCTTCACGCATTGTGCAGCTAACGATACCACAGGCGCTGGAACTTCGTCCACATGACACTTTCTCATTACTTTTCTTGCTAGGATTTGTGTAGCAATCTGCACTGTTGGGTCATTGATAGAAGTTATTGAATATCCGCGTGGTTTTTTCAGAAGTGAAAACTCCTTCATCTTGTTCATTGGATCATTTTATCCTACCTTTCTGCCAAACTCCTTGGCCGGATTCAAGCCCTCATGCAGCAAGTGTGTGATCCTGTGGATGAGCATGTCAGTGATGGGTATAGGCCCTCCTAGCCATAAGCATCCAACATGCATGAGAGTAATTAGTTGCCACACACAGGTGTTATTGATAGTAGTGCGGTGATAGTGGGGCACCCACAACAGGTTCAACATCCCAGAATTATCCACTCCGCAGATCTATTCCACCATCTCTAACTCAGTGACACCTGAATCCAGGTAGTAAACACACTTCATATAATTTGTTGTTGCAAGGTGAGGGGACTATTCATGGTCCGCCAAGTCCCAATATTCCATCTTCAGCAAGGAGATTCATGCGAGGTGTGGACCTTCAAAGGGCACCTGCTCTGATAGCAGGGGCATAGAAAGGACGTATTTGTCAGAATCCGGGTCCTTAATGACCTTTTCCTTCCCTTGTCACGGAGGGATGTAATCAGGTAACTTTGTAAAGGGCTCCACTCCCTCAGCATCTATGTCCTCGATGCCCTGTCCCTCCTCAACCTCCAAATCGACAACCCTCTCGGGCTATTTGTCCTTTGTAGAATTGAGACTTCTGTGATTTGTCGAGCAGCTCGGTGGGGGCTCTGTCCCGTAAGCTCATTGAGAGCAACCCCATCGCTCCTAGAATTTATGGGGTGCCTAAAATTCACAAGGAGGGGGTCCCGCTGAGGCCTATTGTCAACACCATCGGGGGTCCAACCTACCTTCTAGCCAAGTTCCTGGCTCTGAAGCTGAAACCTCTTGTGGGCCATACTGAGTCCTTCGTGAAGGACTCTGCGTCCTACATCTCGGTTCTCGAGGACATTAGGCTGGACCCTGAAGACATTCTTGTCAGCTTTGATGTTGTCTCCTTGTTCACGTGCATTCCCATTAGAGAAGCCATGGAAGGGATACATCGCCTAACAGATCCGGACACCGC
>APFE031335350.1:0-17961 GCA_000404065.3 Pinus taeda
TTTTTTTGGAGTCATGATAAAATCTTTTACACCATTATTCCAAAATGTTGAAAAATTACCCTAAAAAAAAAATTATTCCAACATTAATACTTTTAGTTTTGAAAGTGTTTTTTTACAATTTTTGCACAAAAAAATTAGTTTTCACTCCCATTTTTAAAATTTGTTAATTTACCCTAGAAAAAAAAAGGTGTTAATCCACCATCAACACTTTTCATTTTGAGGGTGTTTTTTGCACAATTTTCGCACATAAAAATTTGGTTTTACTCATATTTTTTAGAAATGTTGAAAATTGACCCTAAAAAAAAATCATCCTTCTAGTATTGACACTTTTCATTTTCAGGGTGTTTTTTGCACAATTTTTGCACAAAAAATTCGTTTTCACTGCCATTTTTAAAAAATGTTCAAAATTAACCCTAAAAAAAACCATGGTTCCAATATACACACTTTTAGTTCCATTATACACACTTTTCGTTTTTAGCACTGCTTTTAATGTTTTTTCGGGTTGTTTTTTTTTAATATCTGTTTTGAGTTTATAGTTCTATATTTCGAAATTTACATTGTTTATATTTGTTTGTGAGTCATTTAATATAATGGATTGCTCAATTTAAATTAATAATAAATAAAATATTAAGATTTAATGTCAAAACTAAATTTACATTTTAATTTTTTTTATTTTATAAAAAATAATCCCCACAATGAAAAATTAAATTATTATATTTTATGTTTTATCAATATATAAATTCCATCTTTATGAATTTTTTTATTTTTTAACTACATCAAATATATTAGGAAAATTTTCTTTAAACATTTACCACTTAATTAATTTTTATAGCTAACTAATATATAAACTATTTTGATGAATTATGGTCCTATTATTAATTATTTTTTGAAATCACTATCAATAGAGACAATCACTACTATGGTACTTGCTTTGCTTTATAAGACCAAACATTTAATATATTAACTGAAACCTATGTTGTTAAATTAAATTAATTAACATATTAAATATTATCAACCAAATACAAATATGCCCTTTCTAAGGGTCATATGTAATTTTAATGATGGTTAATGGATAAATTATGAAATTCTCTTGTAGTTGGCATTATACTTTTCTTTTCTCCATGACCATGACCATAGTTTTGTTTGTACCTAATAATTATACTCCTTTTTAATTACTTTTATTTCAATAATTGACTTCAAAATATTGAGTGAAAATGAGTCTTTCAATAATTGGCTTCAAAATATTTAGCGAAGATGATGCTCTCAAGAAAGATGAAGGTTGCGCATAATATGACACTCTCAAGAAAGATGAAGAGTGTGCATAATATACATGGATTTCGCTAGCATTTCGTGCCGCTTAGCTTAAGCAAAATATTTTGATGTATGTTTTGTAAAAAGTACCCCAACAATGATAAAATTGGAAAATAAATTAAAATTAAATATTAACTAAATATTATAATAAATATATATCAAGTCAACTATATATAATTAATATCAATGAATGCAATTAAATATATATGCTTTGAGTTATATATATATATATATATATATATAATATATAGAGTATTGACTCATCTTAAAAGTTTAGAATACATTGTTTTAAGTATTACTTAATTATAAAAAAGTTTAAAAATAAAGCACTACAAACTCTAATGGATAAAAATATTGAAATTTAGACTTCATAGATGGCAACTTTTTATCAACCAAAGCTAGTTCAATGGCACTTGCTTTGTTGTAATCTAACATAGGAGCATCTACACTGCGAAAGAAAATATTTGAAATGACATCAATGTTGGACAAAATCGATGCTCTATATAACATGGTAACTACCTTTTGTGTCCCTAGGCGACACTACTATAAATAGAATTTCTTGGATCCAATCAATATTTTGACACAAAATCACATCCAACAAACTCGTGGAAAAATAGTGCTAGGCCTTAACACCAATGTGTTAGATTTGCCAAAATCAGGTTAGTTAGGGATAGATATGTTCATTAATTGATTTACTTGTTTGCCAAACGCAAGGGAAGTAATGTTACTTTTGTAATTTTTTAAATTGGGAAGCCCATACTGTGTGTGGACTGTACAACTGATTCGTCTGGGTTTGTCTTGTTTGGTGAACAATTTCCTTGAAGTATACATTTATGATAATGCATAATAGTCAGACATGCAAATTACACCACACACAATCTAATGATCATATTTCTGTTGCCAAATATTTCTCAGCATAATATTTAGAAAAATATTATACTTTTGTTTGAAAAATGGAAAACGATGATAATAATTTATCTTGGAAATATATTATTTTACAAGTATATAATTATGTTTTAGCAATACCTATACAGAATAAATGTTAATCTTTTATCAAACCATAAAATTGTAAATTCAATATATTCTAATTACTATGATGAAAGTAACGAAATGCATTTACTAAACAAATATATAAATAGTATTTTATATTTAATTATCTTATTATTTATATTGATTGTATATTTATGAATTGAATTGATAATTTATATTATAAAGTTAATATGATATTATTTTTATGATTTTATATATATAATTATGTTTTTCATTATTATTCTAAAATTATTAATTTTCCTATTCTTTACTAATATTAAATTAAAATTTCTTTATTAAATTAATATACAAGATAATTAATATAATCTATTATATATTTAAATATAGTATAATATAATATATATAATATTAAGTATATACTAACTATATTTTTTACAAAATATTATATATATATATATATAATATACTTAATAAATAATTTAAAAATTATAATAATAATAGATTATTGTTAATTAAATAACCAAAGTTATGATTCATGTAATGATAACGAAGGGCACATTATTTCATCTAATGATGACAAATATATGGTCCTTCATTGAATAAGATAAATTATTGTTGTACTTTAAAATATAACACTAAAATTGTGAAACGATTACTTTTAGTTATGCAATTGGGGATGCAAACACATTTGTAAATACTAAAATTTTCCATGAGATCTAAATACATTCGCAAATAGTAAAAATAAATATCTCTAATTGTAAGCGAATTTAAAAAAAATATTATTGTATGTCGAAATATAATAGAGTAAAATTATCATGCAATTACTTTTAGTTATCTAATTATGGATCCAAATATATTAGCGAATAGTTCAAATTCATGAATCATAAATATAGAGTCATCATATTAACATGCCTTGCAGAACAAATATCATATTATAGGAATTTTGAAGCAAAAGAAAGAAGGAGAACAATAAATAGTTCAGTTTGTCTTAGAGACTTGGAGCCCATCTGAGAAAAATTATTATACTATAGAAAAAGAGGTCAAAGCAGCATGGAACTACATTGATAAATTTGATATGCACTTGATACACAAAATGTTTCTCTTAAGAACAGATACCTCTGCACTAAAGAAAGTCCTTAGTAAAGCTATAAAGAAAGAAGGAGAAGTTATGTTCGCAAGGTGGTGGGCTCTATTTGCAAATTTCAACTTTGAAGTCGAACACATCAAAGACAAAAAGAATTTTCTACTTGACTTTCTATGCAAAGAATATTTTAATCGGAAAGACATTGCCATGGTGATAGTAACAGAATGGGACCTTTCCCAACATACAGAGACTCTGAGAAGTATTTATGAAACACAGAACTGGGAAGAATACTGTTCCGAATGGAAACCAACATGGTAGCTAAGAAACACAAAAGTGCTCGATGCAAATTTGCAACCTCATTCAAGTATTCAGCACTTAGTACCTAAAAGAAAAGTCTACCCCAAAGGTAGAAAATGGATACACGACATGGTGTAGCAGAGGAGTATGATGGCCGCACATTTGGTTGAAGAATCCCTAAGCCAAAATTTTAGAGATATCACTATGATTTGGACAAAAATAAGCAACTAGAGGAGAACCTTCGACAAATATGTTGCCATAAATTGGACCATACGGCCGAGATGATATGACATGCCAGAAATGTGGCCACGGGATAATCCAAACATTATCTTCCCAGATTCCATTCACAACTTTTCATACTACAAAAAGTTGTGGTGGGACATCATGAATGTAGATGGAAAAAACAAAACTCACTACACAATAGTAAAATTTGGGGCCATGGGGACCACACAAAGACAATGACAAGATGAATGGCTTCAAAAATGGTGGAACAATTTCGGCCTCAACAAGACTGCTATGAATCCTCTTTTCTTCTAGCGTGATGTTCAATATGAATGTGACACTAGTGGATTTTTAACTGAATGTTGGAATTCTCCATGTAAAACTATTGGAGATGTCAATAATTATCAAGACAGTCAAGTTCTTGTTTATTTTATGAAAAGACACCATGAATGGTTAGCCATGACTAAGATTAAACACCAAATCGTCTTAAGAAAGCCTATGATTATCTGAAGAAATTATACAAAGGCTTGGGATTCTTGTAGATATTCTTAGATAAGATTTCCAGGGGCCACACCATTGGGGGACTAATGGTCCTTGTGGGATTGTCCTTAAAGCTTATGCAGTGTAATAATGATGTCTAGTCACAAGAATGAAGGTGACCAGTTTTCTCGTGGGATTTTCCATTCAAAAGCATCCACTATGTAAAAGTTATTTACAATACAATGTTTTTTGTAGGATTTATTCAAATCTTCCACAATGTAACCTAGTACGAATATTCTTTAGTCACGAGACTTGAAGCGCTTCTCCGATTTTTGGTGGGCTTTGAACCACATCTCTTCAACTGACAGAAGTACTGAATCTGTCTACCTGACCATCGAATGTTTGTCCCCTCATTCTCCTATATAAGGAAGGAGTAAGGCTCATTCTTGGCATTCAGAGTGTGAGTGTGATTTTGGTTATGTTTTGGAGTTTTTGAGTCTGAGGAGGAAGTTATTGCTTCCATCTCTTTAGAGTCGGATCTGAGAAGCTTGCGCATCAGAGTGAGAGCTCCAATGAGAACCTAAAGTGGCCAGATTCTTAGGTTTTTGAAGTTGGTATGTTTCCATAAGAATTCAAGTTCTAAGACAGAGTCTGTGAAAGGCCAGGAAGCCTTCAAATAACTTCTTGCTTGACAAGTCGCAACATCTGATAAATGCCTAAACAATCTATCTCTAGAAAAGAGCTTCAGAATTTCTCCTTGGATTTGTAAAGAAAATTCTGCATAAATATATGAGTATCCTTTTTCTGAGCATGATACATTCCTCTTGAGTACATTTTTTCATTTCTGCATGCGTTAAAACTGTCAGTTGAGGTAGTATCTGTGAGATAAGAGGTTCGCTAGAGGTTCGTCGAAGTTTGAGGAACACCAGTCCGTTAAAGGCAGGAGGCCATGTGAAGATTGCTAGAGTGTGAGAGTCTAGAGGTTCGTGTAAAGGTTTGTGTATTGATCATAGAGAAGAGACTCAACGAGAGCAAGCTTAGCATCTGAAGCCCCTGCAACAAATTAGCAAATAGTTCAAATCCACGAATCATAAATACAAAGTCATCATATAAACATGTGTTGCAGAACATATGCAGACATATAAAATACAAAAGTCATTGAAGTAATTGTAAGGACATGATTACATAAGTCATTAAGTAATCATATAGACCATGCTTAATGTGTCATCGCACGTTACTCTTGGTTGAGGTTATTTAAATATTTTTTTGCATTTCCAACTGTGATACCTATCATATTTATTTTTCTTGGGAATGTGAATGTTGTACATGTGACAGGAGTACTCCACACAATATGGTGGCACAAATAATGATCGCCAAATAAAACTCCAATTTTATGCACCAATCACAATTTGAAAAATTAAAATTAAAAAAAAAAATTATTATTTTTTCTTTAATGTCTATCCTATAAAATTTTGGTTTAATTTTTTGTCAACTAAATATAATTGACGAGTTAACGCATTTTCCAATGTGTTATACTCTGGGGCTACAGGGATAATAGGAGTTATGTAGTAGCTAGTGCATGCAATTTAGTTTAAATGTAATTAAATTAAAGTAAAAATATTAAATTTAAGTTAGTGTTAAAGTTTTGAATCACATCAATTTAGATTTTATTGATTCGTAAATGTCTCTAATAAGAAACTTAGGCATAATTTAAACATTTATATGTTAAATATCAAATTATCTAATTATAATTGACATAGGAAGGTTTCTAATGAATTAAAAATCATTTGGTGTAATGTATGACTCACACATAACTAAAACCATTTAAAATGAATGATAGGATAAGATAGTAAGAAATTAACATCCTTAAAGATAAAAAATGCTATCATGGACATGGAAAGTACAAGGATAAATTACAAGCCTGAGTTGTGATATGAAGTTATGAGTTTTCATCTATGAACTTGGTCAATGGCTATGAGATTCGATACAATTTGTCGAACCTCATTTTTTTTTAAGATTCGTCAAAATTCAAACTTCAAGAATAATATTCAACAAACTCTATGAAATAGCATGTAGGTAGCTGACATTGTTTATATCTGGAAGAAACTTGTTAGGGTCCAATCCTAATCCCTTTATTTATGTAATAGGGTCAAGTCAATAAAGTCTGTATTAATAATTCTAAGTGGTTGACCCACATTTAAGAAATGGACCACACTTAGTTGCAAATGAGCCATGGTATTAGATAGATGGTATCAAGAGAACCATGGTAATAACCCATGTTATTGTATGTATGAATCCTATATAAAGGATAGAGACTCCCCATTGAGAAATATCCAGTCTTATTTTGTAATGGAGCTCTGCTTTGATGGAGGTTGCCCCTTAGAAGAGACAAGTGAACATTGCTTTCATCTTTGAATAATAAAATACTTGTTGTTTTTCTCATTTTGTTTTGTGTTATGGGTTGTATTTCTTGGCATATTGGTATTCTATAATTTCTCCCAGGTCAAGAGCATAACAAAACTTTTCATGCTTTACTAGTTGGAAGTTGCAACGACATACGAGATACTTGACTATTAATATAAACAAGTGTTGCATAGTAGCTTCTCCATGCACTTAGTTTAAATAGAGTTACATTAAAGTAAAATATTGAATTCAAATTATTGTTAAGGTTTGTAATGAGGACTATTCAGATTTTACTGATTTGTAAAATCTAGTCAATTTATATTTTACTGATTGGTAAATTAGGATATTTTGTTATTTGTAATTTCACATTGTGTAGTGGAGAATCCAATCCTATCCAACAACCATAATAATGTTTTATTAGTCCTTATCATGAAGTATAAAATTCTATTTTCATGAACATTTTCAATAAACATAGCTATTTTAAAAAAGTATATATTAGATATTTTGTAACTAATCATATTATTTTGCAATTAAATAACTATGAAAATATTTTAGTAAAGAAAATATTTTTTTTATTATTTGAAACAAAAATTATAATTTTTTATTGATGGAAACATTAATTAATTGTAGTTGAATATTATAAATAAAACCAAAAAATTTTAAAAATGTATGTTTAATTTAAAAACGAAATTAAATAATTATGGAAATATTATAATTAAAAAAAATAATTTTTAATTTAAGAAAAATATAATTAGTAAAAACATAAAATTAATTGTAATAGGATAGGACACTTAATATAGTGGTTTATTGTCATAGTTCCATGCATGCATACGATTTTATGCTTTACCACAAAGAAATACTTACTTAACTAAGGTACTATATAATTTTTTTATTTTTTTAATATTTATTGTAAGATGTTATTAAGTTTTGACTTGTATTTTATATAATTTTATATAAATTTAGATATTTTTATAATTAAATTTTTGACCTATGTAATTGGAATTTGTGTCAATAGATTTTTTAAATAGTTAATTATAAAAAAAAAGGGGTCAAATAAGTTTAATGGACCATATTTATGATGAGACATGTGTACTTTTACCTCATTAATCCATGCATTGAGCAATAACATGTTCATTTTCATAGCCAATCAAATTAACAAAAATAAAATTATAAATATATAAAATATAAATTTCAATATTCAAAATTAAACTATAAAAATTTGATTTTTAAACCAACCCCAAAATAACCATAAACTCTACCATATTCTCTACGTGCCTACAATAAAGATAATAATAATAATTGTTTTCACATAAATCTTCGAGAGAGTGGTTAGTATGGTACAACCTAACCTTCCCTAGTATGCAATAAATATGTGACAACCAATGATGGGTATGATCACTTTAATATCGGGTTATGTACATGGATCCATGATTGTATTTGCAATTGTAAAACCATAAAGTGTTAATGATTTTAGTAGTTGATTTTAAATTCATCATAGTTATAAAGACAGATGTTATAATTCTCATCTTGTCATTATAAAATGGTCATTTATCAACATTTATATGATCATTTATATGATCATTTATATGATATAACTATATAACTTTTTATATTTATGTGCATTGCTTTAATCGATGTGGCATTGAAGAGTTTTCCTTTTCCAAAATAAAGCTAACTTTTTAACTCAAGTAATCTTCCTCCATTTTACTATTATAATTTATGTGGTCAATCTTGCCAACGTATATTGAGTGGAAGTTTTTTCCTATAATTTGTCAATCTCGTCAACGCTGTATTATATTGGGCGATAAGTTTGGTAGAAGCTCTAATATTAATTTAGATTTATTTTAATTTTAAATTTAGAGGTAAGTTTTATATTCAGAAAGAAGTTTACATTTTAAAAGTTTTGATTTTTTTTTATGCTTGCCATCTATTTGATTGGCTTATATGATTTGGTTGTACTTATTATTTATTTATGTAATTTTGTTAGAGTTTTAAGTCACTAAGTCAATGAGCTCTTCACAGGGTTTTAGAATTAAATAAAAGAATTGGATTATCAAATAAGCGGTTGTACTCCCTAAGGTATGTTTATTTATGTGATTTTGTTAAAGCCTTAAATCACTAGGTCAATTAGCTCTTTAAAAAGTTTTAGATCTAAATAAATTAATTGAAAACAAAAACACATTTCTTCTCTTAAAGATATTTCCATCAATATCAACATTCACTTTGATTTGATTTCTACTAAAAGTCTTACGTCAATCTTTTCTATGGATGGTCATAACATTTGGTAAAAAAACAAAGTAGTCTTGTCGTGCTTATAGCCTTTGGTTAAAAAACAAAGTAGCCTTATCCTTACTATATTTTCTAAAAGATTAAAAGAAAGCAACTTTCTCCTATATGGATTTGATTTTTTTATTTATATTTAAACCTAGTAGATAATAATTTAAAAATGAAATATTATATTACATTCATTTTCCAACATGTCAAAAAATTAAGTAACCTATAAATATTACTTACATAAGTGCCAAATTTACTTATTCTATTAAAACCCAAATATCAAACCATTGTAATATCATGTCTTTTTTATTGTTCTTCCAAAAGAAAGTTTATATATATATATAATATATAATGTGCAAAACAGAATCTTTAATTTATTTATCCTTGTAATATTTTTTCATATCATTTCCCAATAAAGTATGCCCATAACCTAATTAAATTTCTAAAACAAGATCTCTTAATTTATCTATCATTCATTTAAATATTGTTTTAAAACTAATTTTCCAATAAAAATATGGCCATAACCTAAATATATCTTTATTTTATTAGGAAGAATGATTTATCTACCTAGTCTCTTCAAATATAGCTTAAGTCCATGGTGAGTTGGAGATCTTCAATCTACTGTAGTATAAATACAAATACTAAGGAAATTCAAATGATATACAACTTTAAGCTCACCACTTAAAGTTCTCGAAAAAAATACAATAAAAATTCTTAAAAAAGAGGATTTCTTACCTCTAGTTTGTAAATTATTCTTTCAGTAAATATTTTTTCAAACCTTTACCTTTTTTCAAATAAAATATGGAAAATCCTAAATGATTCTCACTCATATTCATATCTTAGTTGATCTTCAATCAACTACGGTAAAACTACAAATATTGAAAAAATTCAAATAATATAGAGGATTTCTTACTTCTAGTTTGTAAATTATTCTTCTTGTAATATAGAGGATTTCTTACTTCTAGTTTGTAAATTATTCTTCTTGTAAATATTTTTTCAAACTTTTACCTTTTTTCAAATAAAATATGGAAAATCGTAAATGATTCTCACTCATATTCATATCTTAGTTGATCTTCAATCAACTACGGTAAAACTACAAATATTGAAAAAATTCAAATAATATAGAGGATTTCTTACTTCTTGTTTGTAAATTATTTTTCCAGTAAATATTTTTTCAAACCTTTACCTTTTTTCAAATGAAATATGGAAAATCCTAAATGATTCTCGCTCATATTCATATCTTAGTTTATCTTCAATCAACTACGGTAAAACTACAAATATTGAAAAAACTCAAATAATATACAGTATCTTTATGCTCGCGCATTAAAGTTTCAACAGAATACCATGATAATTGTTAGAAAAGTAGCTTTCCTACCTCTATTTTATAGACTAACCTTCTTGTAAGGAAATTTTCAAAAAAAATTTCTAATCAAATATGGCCATAACCTAAAGGAATATCACTGATATTAAATAATTTTACTACAAAACATAATCTCTTAGTTTATCTATTCTTCATGTAAATAATTTTTCAATTAAAAGTATGGCCATAACTTAAACTAATCTTTATTTTATCAGAAAGAATGATTTTGTACCTAATTTTTTCAATAAATAATAGGATCTCTTTGGAAAAAGGAAAATTAATTGGAATTTTGTGCCTTTAAATAGGCTACAATAGAGAAGAATACCATGGGAAAAGCCATGGGTTGTCAAAAAGAGAGTTTGAAAGCCACTAGTAATTTTCTAGTAATTTGACCAAGTCAAAATGTCTAGATAACATAAGAGGACATGACATTATAACATGTTTTCCATACTAAGTTAGACAGAACCTATCCACTAAATTATTCTTGAGTTAAAAAATTAAATAATTTATCCTAAGTTTATAACATTTTTCTATAATAATTTAAAAGGAACGATCCACTATGTATATAATGATTTGTGAATGATCTGTATAATAATGTAAGATGTTTACCCACAAAAAATAAATAAATTTACTAACTTCATTACCATAGAAAAATAATTCACCCAATGCATAGATTACACATTCACTTACTACATCAACCTTTAATGTCTTTATACGGAAGTTAATACAAACATATTTAAGTTAATCAAAGTGAATTGAATAAGGTTTAAACATTAATGCATGTTGACATGAGTTTGAGGTTTGTGCCTATCATAACATGTTTATAATATAAGTTTTCGAGAGTATTGTATAACATGGCTTATTAATATTCCACACTCCCTAGGCATTAAGATTAATAGGTGAATAGTCAAATTGAATGGGTACTAGCTAGTCTCATTTTCTTCACCAAGCTCCCAAGGTATCATGGATTTTTCCTGAACCCTAGATCAACTTACCTGTGACATGCTTTACCGTTGATCTAATCGAGTTATGATCTGACGACTCTTCGAGCTCCAAAGTAGTTGAGGTAACCACTGACCTTTCCGACTTGGGTTGTCGGTCATTTCCACTCTCTCTTGTGTGGGAAACACTCTGTTACAACCTTTACAACTCAGTGTTTTCAATTTTCCTTATGCTAGGTAACCCCTTTTCAAGTTTCTCTTCCTTTCGCTGGAAATTAGCTCTCTACAGCCATTATGCCCTTGTTTTTTTCCTAATAATGAATGGTACTTCTTCCTAGGGTTTCAATTGAGGTTAGTGCAAGGTGAAATGGGGTTTCTCTAGTACACAAATTGTCTGGTCATCTTTCCAGGTGTAAGGAAGGTAATTTATTCTCTAGCCAATAATTTTCTTTTTCATGCATTGTGTTTAGTTATCTTTCTGATGTTCTGGCCCTTTTATGGAAGGGCTGGTCTCATAATGCCAAATTACTGAAAGTATAGTACAAGGATATATATATATATATATATATAAATATACATATATATATATATATATATATATATATATAGATATATATATATATATATATATTTTTCATTAGTCTTTGAAATATTTTTATGTCACTTAACATTTGGGCAGGTGAATTGCACAGGTTGTCTTCAGACCCTACTCCAGTGATTTCTTTTATTCCTTGAACACATCCAGGAACATGAACAACAAGGCCGACATGCTGACCTTCACTCATGTTTTCTTCTTACTAGGTTCCATAATTTCTGTGCTATCTTCATTATGGTTTCTGGGTTAGGTCCCTACAATAGTTTCTTAGGTTTTTAATCTATGTCAAGGGACAAATCATATATTATGAGTCCAATTGCGGCAACAAAAAGTTCCTATCTAATTCCTATATCTATTTGGAACTACCGCAAATTATTTTGAGAGTTACTGTAACTTGAAGTTAATTCGTATGATTATTAAATAAGTTTGTCCATATATAGAATATGGCCAACTTGGCTGAGAACAGTAAACTTAATTAAGCTATGTTTCCTTTCAAACTATGATTGTTAAAATATGAAATGTATTGTTCTTTTTATTATTCCCATGGATAAGGGTTTTCATTGGTGGATATTTTTTTTCCACTCGGGTTTTTATAACCTATTGTAGACAAATGTGATTTCCATTTGTTGGTTTTGTGTTCATTTTAGTATAACCACCGGTTTTGTTCGTTATATATTTTACTCCTTTGATTTAGTTATGCTCACAATGCTTTTATAAGCTCATATCTATGGATTTGTTGATTTCCCCAGGTTATTTTCTAATCACTCAACCCCAAAACTAACATGTGGTTGCATTGACTCCTAGGAAGGACCTGAGGTTGTTGGTTAGTCGGGCTTGACCTAGGGAATAAACTAGTTTTCTAGACAACCTTCAATTTTTGTTAAAGAATAAAATTTCTTGTTCTTTTTTAGTTATGTATAACTGTATGGTCAAACAATTGCATCTCATCTTGTCTTTCCGAAATAAATTTTAATCACATATCTGGGTATCAATTACAACTTTTGTTATGAATACTATTCATTACACAGAACAACGATTATTAAACCTCTTTGTTTTCACTTATCCCAAAAACTATATTTGTAAATATTTTTACATAACAGTCTTACAAGCCTGCTTTACTAAAATCACTGTAACTTAACAATAGCTTCCCAACAAGTAATGGGAACGCGATTAAAAGGAATTACAGTTTTACATTTCTTCTATAATTTCCTATAACATATTATTCCTTCAAACATATTTTTTCTTTCTAATCACTAGAATTATTCAATGAGAGTCTATCAATGCATATTTGCTTATCTGTTTTTCAAACTGACTGGAATTTCACAAGGAAAGACCACACCTCCCAACTGTTGAGAATGGAAATTACATCTAATCTCCTCCGCCGAGCCTTTTCACTTCCAGAATAACAATTTGGATAGTCTTTTTACCGATTAATGTCCTTAAGGACCAAGATCACTTAGTCCAACCTGGAACTCTTAGCCTTATTTACGGCTTAGGGTTTCCACTTGCTCCCAGACTAGCTCCAGAAAAGCCTACAGGGAACGTCCTTCCTCACCTCTTTCTTTCTTTCTCAGATGCCTCCAACTTTTCTCCTCCTACCTTAGAAATTTTTCCCTTTGAGATGCTTTATCTCTAGGGAGAGAAATAAAAAGGTAATTGTATATAACTGTTTGGTAGTGGAAAATTGCATCCATGGTCTTTTCCCATGAAATTTCTAAAACTTGTTTATTATAAATGTACAACACAAACATAAAATTAAAAATAAATTTTAGGACTTAAAGGTCCACTTTGTTTTATGCTAGTTCATAAGTTACTCAACCTAGTGTTGTAAAAGTAAAAGAAAAAATATTTATAGATCCTGGGGGTGTTACATCTTCCCCCCAGGGAAAAACAACGTCCTCGATGTTTATCCTTGCCTCTGAAACAAGTTCGGATATGCCTTCTGCATAAAATTTTCAACCTCCCAGGTGGCTTCTTTTGGGCTAAAGTGTTTCCATTGCAATTTAAATTGGGTGATAACTCACCTCTGTAACATTATTTCTCTTTGATTGAAGATGAGTAGAGGCCCTTCCAGAAACTCTTTGTATGGTTTGACCTGTTAACAGAACTATAGGGCTATCATCAGTTCATATCTATTTTTAATCTAAAAGTAAAAGCACACATACTCATAGATATGAATTATCATTAAATATTACCTATACATTCTACAAGTTTATAATATGTCTAGGGGCATAAACATATTTTTTTAACAATGAAACATGAAACACATTATGGACTGATATGTAACTCAGTATTGCAAGTTGATATGCCATGAGTCCTATTCATTCCAAAATTTGGAATGGACCATAGTAACGAGGAGCTAATTTTGCAAAACCACCCCATCTCAAGGTGCTCTTCTTAGGTTTGAACCTCACATAAACATGTCCCCCAACATAAAATTCCCTAAAAGTTCTTTTCATGTCTACGTAAGCTTTTTTTCCTTTTTGGGCGACTTTTAGGTTTTGTCAAAATCTTCTCACTGTCTGTTACATCTCGTCTAACATTCCAGGTCCTAGGGTTAAATTATCCTTAGGATTGTTCTAGGTAGTAGATGTTATGCATCTTCTATCATATAATACTTCAAAAGGGATCATTTTCAATGAGTTATGATAACAATTATTCAATGAAAATTCGACAAGGTGGAGGTATTATTCCCACTGGGTTGGATATTTATCCCCAATTTTTTCTAAAAGTTGTCCCATGTCACCTCATGCTTGTCAATTCCTAGAACTATCTTAATTTCCTCCCACCATAAGGTATACTTTCCTTGTAACTAGTAAATTTCTAGTCTAGCCTTTAAATTATTGTCATACTCCTAAATTTGGAAGTATGTATTCATGTTAATTAACCAAGCCTTAACAACTTCCTCCGCTTCTCCATCTAGCATCGGGGGCTTAATTTTTTTAAATCTCCCTCACAATTCAATATTTTAGCTTTCGGTCTCCTTCCCATCGGTACCATTGTAAGATTATTCTCCATTATCATTTTTCCACCCCCCCTCCCCTAACTCTGAATGGTTCTCAAATGTTTATGTATTTCAACCCTATTCCCATTATCAGGGATGGGATTCTGATTACTCTAATTTTTTCTATCGGAGAGACTCTTCATGATTCTTTCTTGTTCTTGTCCCAATATCTCATTATCAACCCTTAAATTAGTCATTTCAACTCATAACTACTAAATTGTTTCCAATAAAAATGTATTAGCATTGTGGGATTCCTCTCCTAATTGCACCCACATTTTTGGGTTGGCTTCTGCAATAGGTACAATTTTGGTTCCCACAATTGGTCTTATTAGTGGTGTAATGCCTGATCCTCTCCTCATCTTGCTCACTCTTTGCAACATTTACACATTGTTTAGTCCATAATCACCCAGACATGACACCATTTTGGAACTTGATGCCATGATACCATTTGTAACACGTTTACTCACAAAAAAAAAAAAAAAAAAATTCCAACTTCATTACCATAGAAAAATGGTTCACCCAATGCATAGATTACACATTCAATTACTACATCAACCTTTAATGTCTTTATACAAGAGTTAAGACAAACATATTTATGTTAATCAAAGTGAATTGAATAAGATTTAAACATTTATGCATGTTGATATGAGTTTGAGGTATGTGCATATCATAACATGTTTATAATATAAGGTTTCGAAAGTACTGTATAACATGGCTTATTAATATTTCACACTCCTTAGGCATTAAGATTAGTAGGTTAATAATTAGATTGAGTGGGTGCGAGCTAGTCTTGTTTTCCTCATCAAGATGCCAAGGTATCATGGATCTTTCTTGAACCCTCGATCAGATTGCTTGTGACTTGCTCTACCGTTGATCTAACGTGGTTATGATTCGATCATTCTTCGAGTTCCAGAGTAGTTGAGGTAACCACTAGCCTTTCTGACTCGAGTTTCCAGTCATTTGCACTCTGTATTGTGTGGGAAAGGCTTTGTTACAACCTTTACAACTTTGGATTTTTAATTTCTTTAATGTCAGGAACCCTTTTTTAGGTTTCTCTTTGTTTTGCTAGAAATTATCTCTCTGCAGCCATTATGCCATTTTTCCTTTGCTAATAACAAATGATACTCCTTCCTATGGTTTCATTCGAGTTGCATTTAAGGCAACATGGGGTTTCTTAGGTACACAAACTAAACGATCATCTTTCCAGGTGTGAGGAAGGTAATTTCTTCTCTATCTAGGTGTTTTCTTTTGCATGCATTGTGTTTTGTTACCTTTTCTGATGTTATGGCCCTTTTATGGTAGGGCTACTCTCGTAATGGAAGACTACTACAGGTGTATTACTATTAGGTCCCTATGATACTAGTGATTACCCCATTACTCTTGTAGTTGTATCTATTATTAATATTTTTGTGCCCTTACTGTCCCCATATTATTATTACTGTGCCCCATAGAATCCCTCTATTGTTATTTTTGTGGCTTTATATTATTATTGTTAGGTCAGCTGGGTTATATTGTGACTCCTTAGACTCCTATATATAGAAAGGAGGTTTTGTCATTTGAATCATCCCAAGAATTGTTCATTTATGTAATGTAAAGGAGGTTTCCCCCTCATAGAGGCTGAATTCTAAGGCGTTTATCTATCTTTTCTATCATTTTGTGAGCTGGTTTCATAACATTTGGTATCAGAGCTTTGGATTCTAGGGTTTCGCTGCTCCAAATTGGTCATTGTGGAATTTTCGCTATAACATTTCTTTTGCGACGTTTCAGAAGCAAAAAAAAAAACCATTTGAGAAGAAATCGCACTGAACCCCAAATCCAAATTTCAAATCTTTTTGCTCTATATTTGCGGAGATTTGATCTGAGGAAGTTGGTCTTTTTGCAGACTCTTGAATTACATTCCAAATAGGTGACCTGGGGAAAATCGTCATAACTTTCTCTCTGAACATCGGATTGAAATTTCGTAAGAAGGTATAGAAATAGGACGAACTATAGTTTCTTGCAGATATTTTGCAAAGCCAAAGGTCAAAATAGTGACTTGTGGCATGTCATACAAGTTCTATCTATTGAACTAGTCTATAATCAGGTCACTGTGGGAGATTTGGCATAACTCTTCCTTGGAGAATCCAATTTGGATTAGATTGATGGCATTGTAAAGAGGACATAGAGGGCTACTTCAGATCACAATTTCAGAATTGGATGATCCAAAATTACAGAGATACATCAGATTCAATATCAAGCTCCTACAAAGTGAAAAAAGGTGTGTAGTTTTTTTAAAATCTTTGCATAAGCTTGGTTTGAAAATTTATTTTGAAGCAATTCAAAGGGCATAGTAAGGAATTATTATCAATAATTGATGCCCTGACGAAAGAAAATGAAAACACCTAGTAAGCAACCTCAAAACTCTAGCATGACTCATGAAGAAGAGGAAGACGTGCAACATGATATATCAAAATTACGAAACCAAGTGCAACAAGTGTCACTTGCACAAAAAGTAACAGAATCTAAGATGGATTGTTTAAAGAAAGATGTAGAAGCTAAGATGGATGGTTAAAAGAAAGGTGTAGAAGCTAAGATGAATGACGTGGAAGCTAAGATGGATGATTTGAAGATAGATTTGAAGACAAATTTGAAGATAGGGATGGAAGATTTGAAGAAAAACATGGAAGATTTGAAGACAGATTTGACAAAGTTTATACAAGAAATGCTTACTAATGGTGAAAGGGTAGTAAAGGGAACTCATGATGAGAACAAAAGAAATGTTAATCATGATTTCATAGACTCTAATGTTGGACCAAAGACCCACCATATTCCAAAATTTGATATAAGGAAGTTTGATGGCAAGGATCCTGCAACATGGATATTACATATGATGCAATTTTTCAATCTCAATAATGCGCAAAACACACAAAAGGCACGTAATGTAACTTTATATTTGGAACCAAATAAGTTTGTATGGTATCAATGGCTTTTCTCTCGTAAACAAATTATCACTTGGGAAAT